>PVJN01027149.1:0-28376 GCA_004026805.1 Lasiurus borealis
TATTTTTTCTGTCTTCCAGAAGACTTCCTCAATGCTATCTTTCAACCTTTTATTACATTATTTATTTCTATCTCATTTATAATTTCCAAGATTTATTTTTTGTCCTCTAATTATTACTTTAACATAGCATTCAACTCTTGTTTTGAAAATAAGACACATTTCTATGTCAGGACATGACATTTCTATGTAATGAGTTATAAAGTTTGTAATCTCTATTTCCTCTAAATATGTTTTCTATTTTTTTCTGTTGCTAAGGTCTTTTATAACAGAGACCCTCCTGAAATGTCTAGGGATCCTCGCTCTCATTTCTTATTTTAGATTAAAACAGTTATGAATAGTTGGATGGAGGTTTACAACAGGCATAACTTACTAATAGTTCATGAGCAGAACCCAAACATTTGGGGAGTACACCCCCAACTCTCATTTCTATTGGCCTTTTTCTTAAACTAGATGGTTTCCTCAGAGTAGTTTCTTCAAATACTTGACTGTGAAGTTATAAAAGCCTTGAGGGGTAATGAGGTTGAGAGTGTTCCCATTTAGTATGCAGCCTTATCCTCTGACCTAGGCTACATCTTATGAACTAAAGCCCAGAGTTCACCTTCTCCAGAGAGGAATTCTCCCAACTCCACGGGGTAGAAAAGAATAGACTCTGGTTGTGCAGAGTTAGAGAAAGAATCGAAAGATCCAACTACAATCTTTCTATTCAAATACATTTCCCAGCCATCAGAAGTACCCAGAACCTCCCATTTCTGGGTCTCTGGCATTCTGAAGTATGATTAGGCTACATTATTTTGCTCTTACTACCACTCTCCACCACATGCAGGCAAGTGGGTCCCAGCCTCATCCAGTTTGCTGTAGTTATCTTTCATCCACCCTCTTGCCATCTCCTAAAACTTTGTAAGTGACTCTTCCCCACTGTCACTGTCTAGTTGTCCCTTAGAGGTTGCCATCTTCTCTAGTCCTTTATTATTAGTGAAATTTCAGGAGTGATCAGAAGTAAGTGGCATTTTCAAGCCACCATGCTACACTACAAAGCAGTATGGATCTATACATTCTTCCCTGAGCACACCATATTTGTATTTGCACCCCAAACTCTGATCTTGCTGTTCCCCTACCTGGTCTGCCCTTATCCCTCTCCATTCTTCAATTTTCCAACCTTTATTGGTCCTTCAAAATTAAGCTCAGGCACCATCTTAAGCAGGAATCTTTCCTATATCCTCCCTGTACATGCTATGTATATGTCTGGCCTGATACACACCATACAGACCATGTTGTGCTGAATTAATCTGCCTGCACATCTATCTCCCTCCTTAAGTAGAAAAGGGTTATCTCTTATCCAATGTCCTGCCTCTATCTAGTGTGGGGAAAAACATCAGGCACATAATAGGTGCTCACTAATATTTGTTCAACTGACCCATTTCCAGAAGCTTCATGTTGGAAGCATTCTTATTCTTATAGGAGTTGAAAAAAAACAGGACTCTGTTTATTTGCCAAAGTCCAAATAAGGAACACTAATCAGAGAGTACCAGAAAATGAAAACAGCCAGATGTTTTTAAGAGCAGAAGTCCAGGAATACAAAACAGCTTCCAACAGGGGTGATGTATATTTTTCCTAGTTATTCAAATGAATATATGCTTATTAGGCAGGGAGAGAGAGTTAACAGGTTCCATGGTGAATCCTGCAATTTTAAATCCATTTAAGATAATTTTCTTTATCTCAAATCTGTTTTTCTCAGCAAACAGGATACTTAACTGATTTGTACAAAACCCATTTGAAAAAGAAATAATGTGCTCTAAACAAGGGCACACTCTGAATAGAAAAAGAGAGACACTACAAATCTAACTGGAAACGAAAAATCTTTTTGAGAGGCCAAGGCAGACTCTTGCTTAGAAAATAGGTTTTCCCTCCAGCATCTTGATTCTATGAGCAATTTCTTTTCTCTATTTCACAAGGAGAAAACAAATAATTCTTAAATCTGAGGGCATAAAAAAAAGAACTTTCATAAGACAATCAAGATGCCAAACAAACTGTTTAAATTTTAAGGATCTCAGACAAAAGAGTAGAAATAGCCATGGATGTACTTTCTTACCTGTCAGCTTGGCAAAGCATTTTTTAAATGGCAGCACCCCATTTTGGAAGGGTCAATTAAAATTCTAAAAGGAGTAGATGTTGCTATAAACTTTTTGGAGGGAAATATCATAATATGTGTCTAGAGCCTCCAAAAATAGTTCTACAATGTGATCTAAGGAATATAGTTTTAGAAATGTGAATTAAGAAAATAAATATCTAATTCACATAAAGACTTGAATGGGAAGCTAGTCATAGAAGTGTTATTTATAAAAATGAAAAATCAAAGTCCCAAGCAATGGAAATAATGATCAGAGCTAGTAACAGCAGAAAATGCTCATGAAATAATGTTAAATGAAAAAAAGAGGTAAAGCGAAAATAGACTTGGAGACAGATTTTAACAGTTGCTTTTTCTAGGTAATGAGATCATAGTAATTTCTGAATTTTATTGAAAACTTTTTGTATTGCAGACATTTCTATATGTTTCTGGGTTGCTTTTATACAAATCAAATGTTTTATTTAGCTAATATTTCACAATCAACAGTACTCAGTTTATTGGTTGTGGAGGAAAATAAGATAAAAGCTCCCTTACTAGTTACAAATGACCTCAGAAAATGTCACAGACTGGAGTCTTTGTCCACCCATAGGATCAAGGGATGTCCTCTGAATGACTGAACCGGAACTTACTTGGTGGGACGATAATCCGGAATGGAACGATCCAGTGAGATTTTTTCACTGAGGTAGGAATTGTAGCCATACTTCTCATGGGGTCCCTTGGCTTTTTCCTCTTCAGCTGGGGAAAGGGTAGCAGGAAGGCCCCCTTTTCCCCGCCCACCATAACCTTCGATGAGCCCAAGGGATTTGGATAAGCCTAGAAAAAGGAGGGAAAAACAGAATTATTTGAAAACCACTATATCATGATATGTCACTCAAGCTCAGATGCAGCATCAATGGAAATTTTAACATTACCTGTCAGGTTAAGAATTACCTGTCATTTGATCAGTCTTGGGAATATGCTCTGAGCACATCTATAGTAAGAACTGAGAGGATCAAGGCAAAAGTGAGTTGTGGGTTTAGGTCTTGTTTCCTAAACCTCTTCCTTTTTGAGAACTGGGGTCTATAAAAGAGACTGCTTAGAGTGGTAACCAAGGGGGACACAGGAAATGGGACAGAATGGAGGCTATTATACATGCCTGTTTTCCTCTCTCCAAAGGGGCTATTACAACAAGGCTCACAAGGCCCAGAGATACCCCATATAATACTAAATAAGAAGAGCTGATAACAGAAAACTGCAAAAATGCAGGTGTTTTTACTACATTTGAACAAAGAACAATATACAGATTGCTTTTATCGTGTGTATAAAGTGTGTAACTGCCTGACATGGTTCTTTACCTAAAGGTTTTATTTAAATTTCATCTAAATGGCAAAGGAAATACAAAATGCTTGAGAATAAATTACAGTTGAAAAAAACCCATAAGGGTGATATCTGTGCCAAGAAGAGTAGGAGGCCTTGGTAACAAGCCTCACTGAGTAACTACAAGTTCCCGGATGGTGGCAGCTTTACAACTATTGTCCCATTACACGATGAACAGCTTCATGGGCAATTTTTAAATCCTAGAGTTATGGGAGGTTTTACTACTCAGCTAGAAAACTTGCTGCTAAGAGCTCTCATTCCCTTTGGCCATTTCAAATGCCCAAGCTGCTCAGTACACACACACACACACACACACACACACACACACACACACACACACATTATACAAGCGCACACTCACACACACTCAGAACTATATCCACAAAAGTCTCACTGCTGCCACTGGTAGGAAAAACATGGACTAGGGTTGTAGATGGCTCCCTCAGTTTTCACAGTGGGCAGCCCAGGATGCAACCACTAAGGATTTTCATGCAAATCATACACCCACAGATCTGCTCCAGTCACATGGTCCTCTATCACATAATGGCAAGACTTGTATTCATTCCCCTTCCTGCTTCTATGAAAACAGTTATTTATTTTCTGTAATACCAAGATTAGAAAGCAAAAGTTGAGCGAATATCTCAGAGGTGAACTTAGGTGAAAATTATTTTTCTGCCTGAGAATCATCTCCGCTGTCCACTATGTTCTTTGGGAACTGTGACATCTTTCCTGCCTGCCACCATTCCAACACAGGCACCAGTAACTGATAATCTGATTACTGCAGCACCTCCTACCAACTTCCTGGTCTTTAATCTCTCATTCCACATTAATGTGCAATTCCAATAACATCACCTTCACCATGCTCAAAAAATCTTCAAGAAGTCTTCCCATGTCGAGTATAAACATCTGAGTTGGGTTTTAAACGACATTACTAGGGGATGTAGAATGGTGCAGGTACTTTTGAAAATAGTTTGGCAGTTCTTTAAAATGCTAAACATACTTACCATATGATCCAGCAAGTACATTACTAGGTATTTGTCCAAAATAAATGAAATTATATGCCTACACAAAAACTCGTACACAAATGTTCAAAGTAGCAGAATTCATATAACTAAATGTCTATTAATTGATGAATGGATAAATAAAATTTGGTATATCTATACTGTGGGAAGCCACTGCTTGCCAATACTGTCACGAGAGTGCAGCAAGGAACTCGGAAGGCCAACAGATCTTGGGTGTTAGCAAGGCTGATACTAAGCACAGATTGTTCCTATTGAGATAGCAGTGGCTCAAGGCAACTCCCTAACCTGATAATCCTTTCACTGTTTACCAGACTTTACCTTTGATATGCCTGTATGCCTTGCTAAAAGGAAAATATGTATTCAAGTAAATAAATAGTGGACCAGGCCAGAAGTCAGTGTGTCTCTTCAAGAAAGAGGCTCCACCTGGCCCTCAATGCCTTAAAAATTCATATTTCTTGTATAGCATTTTCATTTCTGCATCAGCCCCTCCTTCAGATCCTGAACCCTGCTGCGAAGGTTGTGCCACTGTACAATGGTATATTATTTGATAATACAAAAGAATAAAAGAGTGATATATGCTACAATGTGGATGAAACTTAAAAACATTATGCCAAATAAACAAAGCTAGTCGGTCAATGCCACACATTGTATGATCATATTTACATGAAATGTACAGAATATGCAAATCTGTAGTGGCACAAAGTAGATTAATAAATATATGCATAGGGCTGAAGGGATTAGGGGAGGAAATGGGGAGTGACTACTAACACATATGGAGTGACTTTCAGTGATGGGAATGTTCTGAAGTTAGATTGTGGTGATGTTTGGCCAAATTTGTTTGGCCATACTAAAACTCACTAAATTGTATACTTTGAGTGGATGAGATACTATGTGAAAATTTTCAATAAAGCTATAAAAAACTGGCTTTGATTATACATTTCTGTTTCCAGAAAGAAGGAAAGCTAAAAAAAACATTAAAAGTTTCCAATAAAGCACCTAGAAATGCTGAATAAAAAACTTTTAAGCATAGAAGATGTGGTTCAGTGGATGAGCATCAACCTATGAACCAGGAGGTCATTGTTTGATTTCCAGTCAGGGCACATGTCTGGGTTGCAGGCTTGATCCCCTATGTGGGGTGTGCAGAAGGCAGTCAATCAATGATTCTCTCTCATCATTGATGTTTCTATTTCTCTCTCCCTCTTCCTTCCTCTCCAAAAGAAATAAAATATATTTTTTAAAAACTTTGGAAAATACCTTAAATACATAGCTGAGCTTGCAAGAAAGAAAAGGAAACTCCCAGAGGTAAGTTAAAATCTGAGTTGAGACTATACCTGCTGGGATAGGATGAAGGATGAATTTCTTATTGACAAAAGGCTGGAGTATTAGGGCTTATACATACCCAAGACATGAGATTTTGTTATGCCTTAAATGTTTCATAAGAATTTTAATTATGAAGGTAAAGCTTTCTATTTACCCAAAACCTGGTTTGGGAACCTATTTGGATATAGGGTCTTTGTATATGTAATCAAATTAAGATTACCGGTGTTCTTATAAGAAGAGAAAAAGAAATAAAGACAGTCACACAGAAGAAAGAAAAACATTTGATGACAGAGGCAGAAAATGGATGATGCAGCTGCAAGCCAAGGAATGCCAAGGTCCTTTAACAACTCCCAGAAGCTAGAAGAGGCTTGGAAGGACTCTCTCCTGGAACCTTCAGAGAGAGCATGGACTGGCCAACACCTTGATTTTTATTTTCTAGCCTCCAAAACTGTGAGACAATATAATTCTGTTATTTTTAAGCCACCAAGATTGTGGGGAATTGTTATAGAAACTACATAAAACTAACATAATGACTATCATAAAAAGGAAAAAAAAGTGCAAATTGATAGGGAAAATATATACTAGGCAAATACTTACCAAAAGGAAGATGGGGTGGCTCTCTTAATATCAGATAAAACAGGGTTTAGGGCAAATAGCCTTGTGGGGATAAATAAAGTCATTACATAATGGTAAAGTAACACTCTCCCAGGAAGCTAGAAAGAATTATAAACTATCGTGTGCCTTGCAACATAACTTCAAATTACATATGGTAAAAACTGACAATATTACAAGGAAAAGTCAACAAAAGCACAATCATTGTGAGAAATATTAATACATATATGAGTATTCAACAGATCAGAAGGACAAAAATTTAGCAAAAATATAGAGGAACTGAACAAAATTGACAAGGTTGATCTAATGCACCCTGAACCTGGCTTCTTAATAAGTGCATGTTCCCTTCAAGGGCACATGGGACATTTAAACAACTGACAGGCTACTAAAAAGTCTCAGCATCTCTTACAGATAATCTCTGAACATAAAGCAATTTAAAAAAGTATAAACCAATAATAAAAATGCCACAAGGAACAAAAAGAGACACACAGTGCCTAGGGCCCTCAATATTTTTAGGGGCCCAGGAAAATGTTTAAATTTCTTTTAAAATCATAACATTGCAGTTACATAATATAATTTATAATATTTTTATGGAGAAAGAAAACCATGAAGACTAAAGTTCCTAGTGCCCACAAAGTTATTATGCAACCCTAGCTCTCTCATATTTAGAATTTTATCAATATACTAGGGGCCCAGTGCATGACATCCATGTACTTAGGAGGAGGGGTTACTCAGCACAGCCTGCACCCTCTCATAGTCCGGAAGCCCTCAGGGGATATCCAACTAAGCTCCCATCACTACCACCACCAATGTGCTCACCAGCCGTAAGCCTAGCTCCCCCTGTGGAAGCGAACTGACTACCAAGGAAAAGCTCCAGCATTGATCGTCTGCCCCCTGTGGTCAGTGCACATCATAGTCACTGGTCATTCAGCCATTCAGTGTATTTGCACATTGGCCTTTTATTATATAGGATAACAGGGTGCCTAAAGCAAGTAACAAGATGTGAGACATTTTACCTGGAAAGCGGATAGTGCTTGGACAGGCCCCAGGCACTAACAGTAATGAAAATTACGGTATATTGAGTATCTACTATGTAGTGGGAACCCTGCTAAACACTTTACATAAACTCTATCATTGTCTCATCTAATCTCCTGACAATCTCATGAGAAAGATATCACAATCATCTTTATTTTCCAAATGACACTAAGTCTGAGAATGTAGTGACCTTTCTAAGGTTACATGGCTGGCAAAGGAAGACAGACCTGGAACATAAAGGAGGATAGACCTGAGCTTGGTGACAGGTAAGGAGACAAGTTCCAGAGTGCTTTCAGCAGCTAAGGTAGGAAGTAGTGGTAAACAAAAGGAGAGGTGAGATTTGAGAAAATATTTAAGAGATACCATCACAAGGCAGGAGACAGAAAAGTGTAAGGATGAGAAAGAGGAAAGAAGGAAGTAAGCCTAAGTTTCCAGAGGCAGAACTGGGTGGTGAACCCATTTACAAGGATGGGCATACAGAAGTAAGTTTGAGAAGAGGAGTTGCATTCTCTGTGTTTTGTATATGGGGCAACCATGGGACATTCACATAGTATCAGATGCTCAATGGAACACATGAGAATGGAAATTCAGATAATAGAGGAGTCCAAGAGTTGGACCTGGTACCATCAGCATAGGGGCAGGGGGACAGTAGCCATGATAAAGGGTGGGGGGAATGCTGAGCAGCAAGAAGGAGAAAAACAGACATCACTCAGGAAGTGTTCTCTGACCATGCTCCTCATGCACACTTGGGCCAAATCTAGAGTAGGAATTACTTCAAAGCTTGTTTCTTCTCTGCTCTATATGCATGTTCTGTCATCAAAGTTTCACTGGAAGCTCAAGACTTCAAGGAACTGAGACTTAAAGAATTACAGAAACATCTCAATATGGATCAAATGGTTAAGCTACTTGCTTATCTTCATAAATCCATTTGACCCCTCTCCACCTAGTGATGGGGATTGTTTAGGCTTTCATTGTTTTTAATGCTTTTATATCCATTTTTCTATTAGAATGCAGGATAGATATGACCACTTTAGAAATGAAGAAATGGAGGCTCAGAAGGATGAATTATTTGACCGTCCAAAAGTAATGGAGACAGAATTCGATGTTCTTTCTAAGTTTCAACACACACACACACACACACACACACACACACACACACATACACACACCATATCTAGGAAATTCTGTAAGAAAGAAGAACCCAGCATTGAAAACATGATGATGAATGGTAAATAAATGATTGTAAGTTCAGGAAAATTATATAATTACTAGAGGCCCATTGCATGAAGAGATTCATGCAATAGGCCTCCCTTCCCTTGGCTTCCAGCACTGGTTTTCCTCTGGCACCCGGGACCCAGGCCTTTGCTCCAGCCAGAGTCTGCCTTCTTCATATTCACTGCAGACTCTGGATGGAGTCTGCCATCTTTGTCTTCACTGCAGACTCCAGCCAGAGTCTGCCATCTTCGTCTTCGCTGCAGACTCCAAAGTCTGCAGTCTTGAATTCACTGCTGCACTCTGCTCCTGTAGATCCCTTCACCCCTTGCCCTCCCTCTCATAGCATGTGTCCTGGCCCACCTGGCCACTCCACACCTGGAGACCTGGGCCACCACCATCTTTGGCCTTCTAATTTGCATACACACTTAGATGCTGTGGGCATCGGAGGTATGGTCAATTTACATGTTTGTCCATTATTAGGTAAGATTACCTGACATATATGTGATTCAAACAATCTGTGAGCTATCCTATATAATAAAAGAGTAAAATGCAAATTGATTCTAATAGCAGAACCAAAAAGACTGCTTGACCTGTCTCCATGAGTGCACTGACCACCTCTCAGTCCCTTTTCCTGGCTGGCAGGCTCCAATCGCCCAATGGCAAACAGGGAACTGGGGGTGGGTGGCAGGGGAGAGACCAGATTACTGACAGTGGGTTTTTCTCCTTGTTTTATGTATTCCTATTCATTCACCTTGGGTTTCCCTTTTCCTTCCCCAGTACCTGCTGCCTTTGTTCACAAACTACAGACACCCTTCCATGGTTTTCTTGCCAGCAAGGAGCCTAGTAGCCAAGGAGGAAACTATTGGCATAGAGCAGATTGGCCTTCAACTTAACTCAGCAGTTTCAGTGGAAAACATCTGATTCTTCTTCTTATTTCATCCGTGTGCTTTTTGGCACATCCTTTTCTTCCTTTGATATTATAACAGCATTTCTTTTGTCCAGTCTAAATAGACAACTTCCAATCCAAGTCATTAAATGCCCCCTCAGAGCTAAAATGCATCTCAGTTGAGCTTGCCCAGTACACTCGCAGCAGCAGCCTTTCCAATGCAGGCCAGGAGGCTGGAGAGGGGATTCATTATAGATGGCATAGGAATGAGGACCAGGAAAGCATGATTCCCACCAAGGACACACAGGGAATGACGATTACCAGTGAGATGCTTTTCACCTTCCTGTGTCATTATTTCCTCCATTGTGAGAGGCACCCACTTAGCAGCCTCAAAAAGATCACTCCTCACAGTGTGATGTGACAACTATGAATTATGTGTTTTGTGGTCTACATGTTCCCATTTCCCCCCCAATTTAATCTGCCAGGAAGGTTCAACAAAGCAGCAAAAATTTTTACTGGCATTTTAATGTGTTTACTTAGCAGGTCCAAGAAACTGTTGGCAAAGATACGTAAGAGTTCAAATTCACCAGCAGGCGTCACTTCACTGGGAAAACTTGCCACTGGAGCAGGTTCAGATGCCTCCTGAATCAGGGAACCTTCTTTTCTGAAACCACCCTTCACTCTTTGGCCAGAAGCTGTTGCAGCTCCTGCAGCCCATATGAACTTGTAGGCATGGAAGTTAGATTTGGCAAAGGGAAGAAGAAGCAGCAAAGAGGGAAAAAGGGAAGACAATGAGGTAGCTGCCTGGCACCAGGCCTGGGAGGACTCCATTCCCTCTTCCACATCAGGCACTACCTCTTGAGTTATTTTAGCTGAAGGCTGCAGAGCTGAGGGGTGTTATTGAACAAGAAGCTAAGGATAAAAAGAAGAATAAATTGAGGTCAGTCGTCCCATAACACCTACACTGAATAGTCTTCATGTTTCTCTTCTTACCACTCCACCTTTTTTCCCCGCTGCATGCCCCAGGAGAGAGACCTGTTCAGACAGCATCAAGGTTCCCTTGCTTTGGGCAGTGTTCAACCAACAGGTAACACCTTAAGGAGATTGATGGATAGAAAAAGAGAGATGTTGGGGTGTTTATTCCCCAGCTCCTTCCAGGCTGGGCACTGGTATGGCAGAAGCTGCATTCTCCAGCTGCAATCAGACAGCTCTCCCTTAGGGTCAACCCAGGGTCACAACTAAGCCCCTGTTATGCCACCTGCTCCCTCCTGTGGCCCCTTCAGCCTTTCCTTCCTCCCCTGATGCCAGCCCTAGAGAAATTCACCATTCTTTGTCATTCCTTGTTGATTTCCCTGAACTCTGCCCCAAACCTTTGTAAATATTTTTGCTAAATCTCTTCACTCACCCCTCTGAGTGTGCCATCTGTTTCCTGCAGGATCCTGACAGATACAACATCTTCCCAGCCCTTTGGGAAGACTTCTAGGTATTCTCCTTATGGGCAGGGATATGGTCACCCGGTGCCTGACACATTAAAAAACTGTTGAGTGTATGGATGACAAGAGATAAACTCTGGAGATTAAATTTGGGAGCATTTGTTACAAAATGAGGTCGAGAAAGAAAATTAAAAATCCAGGAGAAAAAAAAATATATCTACTAGTAGAAGAGGAGGGGGTAAGAGGACATATTCTAGCATATTTATATTTTAAAAGAAGAAGAGTATCTGCACTGATGAACATCACAGACAAAGCAAGTCTGGCCAAGGCCATCTGACCTGGCAGTAGAACGGGCCCCTATGACTCTGGGAATGGCCACATCAGTGAAGCAGGTGCTTCCAGGGCATTAAAAGGGCAGGGTGCCTGGGGTTCTGGCATGAAGAGGCGCAAGTACTAATAATGTTTTATATCCCAGCCATAACCAACCAGAATACAGAATGTAAAATATATATACTTGAACCATAGAAAGAAAATTATAAAATTTTACTAAGTGGAATCCTATATAATAAAGAGGTAATATGCAAATTGACCCTCACACCCTCATGTCACAAGATGGCCTCCTCCATGTCATCACAAGATGGCCACCACAAGATGGCCCTAAGGGGAGGGCAGTTGGGGGTGACCAGGCCTGCAGGAGAGGATAGTTAGGGGGAACCAGGCCTGTAGCGGAGGGCAGTTGGTGGTTATTGGGCCATCAGGGGAGCAGTTAGGTATCAATCAGGCTGGGAGGGGAGCAGTTAGGGGGCTATCAGGCAAGCAGGCAAAGTGGTTAGGGGCAAATAGGCAGCCAGGTGAATGGTTAGGAGCCAGCAGTCCCGGATTGTGAGAGGGATGTCTAACTGCCAGTTTAGGCCCAGCACTTGGACATCCCTCTAGGAGTCCAAGATTAGAAAAGGTGCAGGCTGGGTTGAGGGACACCCCTCCCAGTACACAAATTTTGTGTATTGAACCTCTAGTATATATAAATTGGCAGTGAGAGAGATGTTTTTGAATGAAAAGATACAATGTTATGATGAAACAAAATTAAGCCCTTATTTAATGTTAGAGATAGGTTCTGTGTCTTTAAGGGAAACCACATAAAACAAAACCAATTTGACCACAGGCTAATTGAAATAAACAAGAGTTAATTTCCTATGACATTTCATCAACCTTATAACAAAATGACATTAATGAAACAATGTTATGTATGGGTTTCATGTAATTCCAAATGGGATATTTTTTACATAAGAATAGGTTCTAAAATGAACCTACACAAACACAAAGGTAATAAAATGTAGACTTTTTGTAAAATAATAAAAATGGGGAGTTGCCCTATCCCATATTAGGTTAGGACATAAAGCAACTAATAAAGTGGCATGATGATAGAGAGGAGATTTCACATATATGCTGGGAGGTGAGGCTCTAAATATTTTTTTCGCAACTTTCCAAACCTGAAGTAACAAAAAGAACCTCCACTTTTGAATTTTTAGAAATTCCTTTCCAGTGCAGTCGAGTCAACATCTATTCTCTGCACAACATTTCATGTGGATGATGGAGCAGCTCTGTCCCACGGGGTCTGGGGACTGGGAGGTGCATATGTCTGACACTGTCAGCAAGAGTCAATCATGCTGCCCACATCTGCCTTCGGTTGGGGCCAAGCTTTGAAGGCACCATAGTGGTGGAAAAAACAAAGAGTGAAGGTTCTAAACCAACTCCAAGCTACCTTCCCACCTCCCTTCATACAACATAAGTTTTCCCAGGGTCATAGTGTAGCCAGCATTATTCTTTCAGAAATAAGGATGGTATTCATAACAAACGCACAAACTCTGGAAGAGATAGAGATGCACCAAATGCAACCTAGGGCCACCTTGTCTATTCAGGAAGCTCTCCCTCATCTCAGCATCTCAGCAGCCATAGTCCAGCATAGGGAAAATCACACACACACACACACACACACACACACACACACACACACCACACACACGCGCGCACGCACACAGACAAGAAGGTCCGTCATGTCACATGGCTGTCTTCAGGTGAACGAGCACGTGTTATTTGGTCTCTAACAGGAAATCCCATGATGCTAAAGCATGTGGAAGTTGATGACAGGTATGGACAATCGGGACATCACAGCCATAAGCTTCATAGTGAGCAATAATTTCAGGTTTATTCTTGGCCAACCTCCAGGTCTGCCTTTCCAAGGAAGCCAGCCTGATGATAGAGATAAATAGGACATCTGAGAAATGCTTGAAGAGGGGCCATAAAGGGACTTACCCTCCTGGCTAGTAAAACATAGCGAAAAGCTCTAATAATGAAGATACTGAGATAATGGAACAGGAAATGACAAGCAGATCGATGGGACAGAAAAAGAGCCCATAAATATTGCTGGAAGAGGGAGAGGAGCGCACCATTTGGATACAAATGTTAGTGATAATTAAACTGACAAATGTCCACTAGATACAAAGCCCTATCTAAGCACTTTCTTTAAAATATATATATCATAGGTACAATATTTAGATTAAACATATATGTTAACTATGTATTTGTGCTAAACATACATATTCAAATTCACTTACTAGTAATTCATATCTGCCATCACTGAGATTCAAGCTCAACTCATCTTTTTTTAAGTTACTGCAGTTGACTGCTAACATTATCTTCACAGTGAGCTTTCTCACATGCAGATCTGATGGCTGCTTGCTTAAAGTTCATTAGTGCATTCCTGCTGCCTATGGAAGAGAAATCCAAAAATCTTCCTGTAATATGCAAAGTTACTCATTAGCTGACTCCCGGCCCAGACTCAGCTTCCACCTCTCCCTCTGTAGCATCCTCTGCTTTAGAGATCCCACTCTCTTCTGATGCTTCTCAAGCCACTGCCCCTCAGTACAGCTGCCAGCCATCTTTTCTACTCACACAACCCTGCAAACCCCTCTGAACACGCCCCTACCCAGAAAGTCAGATGCTGCTCCTGAGTGGAAATCTCAACCTCAGCATCACTCATAGACGGCTCACTCATAGGAGCACAGGCCTCTGCAAATAGGAAGACATCTTTGTGTCTTATATGTGCTCTGGCACATAGTAAGCACTTTATGCATGTTGTACCATGAATGAATAGCCGAATAAGCAAAGTGAGTAAATAAATGAAAAAAAAAAAGTCAATAAATGAGTGCATTGCTAGCTGGGCTGGGCAAATATATTACCATGTCCTTGTGTTACATAGAAATCTCCTAGAAACATCCAAGATGGATAAAGCATTGCTTCATGAAAGCAGGTCGAATCCTTATTGATTCTCCATTTCATATATTAGCACTATGATCTTGACATTTGTTGCCATCTACATTAGGATGATTTTGACATTCTCAGTGTTTCTAGATGTGATGTCCAAAGGTTATGTTAGTCTTAATACTCTGAATGAAGCCATCAGAGTTACACTTGGTGAAAGAGAACAGTGTTCCCTTAGTCTAAGACCAATAGTACACCTGGGGTCCAGCTCAGAATCCTGGGCTGGAAGAAAGAAGAGGTCAGCTGGCTGGGCCTCTGGGACCCAAGGCAGGAATTCCAGAGAGAGGGCCACCCAGCTTGTGCTGTATTCCTCCTCACCACCTTGGAGAGCAGGATATTCCTGATTTACAGCTCAATAGATAAAATTTCAAAAAGTGTATTGCTCAGTTTCTTTTACACAGCGATCTTACTGCTCTTGTCTATTTCTATCATGCATATAATTACATTTTCATGTAATTTTAAAATTTTATAAGACATTATCATGACCTGTTCTCATATCTTCTTATTTCAGGCTAGACATATCCATTCTTTCAACCATCTTTATATGATCACTAGAGGCCCAGTGCATGAAATTCATGCATGGGGGAGGGGGAGTCCTTCTGCCCAGCCCAGCCTGCACCCTCTCTAATCTGGGATCACTCGAGGGATGTCCAACTGCCCTCTCATAATCCAGGACTGCTAGCTCCCAACCACTCGCCTGCCTGCCTGCCTGCCTGCCTGATTGCCCCTAACCACTCCCCTGCCAGCCTAATCAATGTCTAACTGCTCCCCTGCTAGCCCAACTGCCCCAAACTGCCCTCCCTTGCAGGCATGGTTCCTCCCAACTACCCTCCCCTGCTGGCCTGATTGCCCAGAAATGCCCTTCCCTGCTGGCCATCTTGTGGTGGCCATCTTTGGCCACATGGGGGTGGCCATCTTGTGTGTTGGAGTGATGGTAAATTTGCATATTACCTCTTTATTATATAGGATGTTTTTAAATTTTCCATGATTCCTTAGTCTGTTCAGGCTTCAATAACAAAATACCATAAATATAGTGGTTTAAACAACAGACTTCTATTTCTCACAGTTCTGGGGGCTGGTAAGTTCAAAAACAAGGGACTGGCAGATTTCATTCTTGGTGAGGGCCCTTCTCCTGAGTTGTACATAGCTGCCTTCTAACTGTCCTCACTGGGTGGAGAGAGATCAAGTTTTGGTGTCTCTTCCTCTTTTATGAGGGCACTAATCTTATCATGGGCCCCATCCTCTTGACCTCATCCAAACCTAACCACCTCCCAAAGACTCCCACCTCCTAATAATTATCACAATGGTGAGTAGGGCTGTAACATGTGAATTTGGGGGGGAGGGGGGAGAACACAAACGTTTAGTCCATAACACATGGTCATTCACTGTAGAATTCTGTCCTAGAAGACAACATGATGACTAATGATCTCTGGATGTGTGCTCCCCCCAGAACCAAAAATACTGAAAGTACACTTTTGCCCATTAACCAAACTGTTCATGCAGCATTTGCAGTTCCCAGAGATATGAATCATTGTTATGTGCTTGAAGTACCTTTGGAACAAACTGTCCATAAATTTTCAAATTGCAGATTTATTCAAAATGACATGCCTTATATTATTAATGTTATACTTCCTGGGCTTTTTCTCCAAAGATTTTTTAATTTGCTCTTTATAGTAGCTGCAGCCACCTTTAGTAGATGCGAAAAGGAGGCTCAACAAAGACAAAGCATGTTCCTAAGGTCACTGAAGATGGTCAGAAGTGGATTTAGAACCTGGATCAGTATTTCAGGTCGCCAAGCATAGGCTTCAGAAAATGCTCTCTTAGATTTCATGCCTTTATGACACAGAAGGTCAAAAAGGCCACTTTCAGGGCCAAAGGAACACTGGCACATGCACACTCCTGTGCAGTGGTGTTCAACACAGAGCTCCAGCCTGGCCCCATTCTGGTTGATACATGCATCTGAGGATGGGGGTGAAAAGAACATCTATATTATAAAGAAGTAACATGCAAAGTAGACCAGGACTCCATAACGGGTCACGACCAGACAGGAGGCAGTTGTGTGCAGGTGAGGCCTGGAGCAGAGATGGAGATAGAGGTAGGCGTCCCTGCCCGAGCCGGTGCAGTGGCTCAGGTGGCTCAGGCAGTGGACACAGGCAGGGGGGCCACGGGATGCTGTGAGTCAGGTGTGGGTTCCAGCCACCCGTGGCGCCATCCGTCTGGCCTGACTCCCATGGTGGATGACGCTGCACGAGTCAGGCATGGGTCTGGGCCCCCACGGGGTGCCTCCTCGCGCACTGGGCCTCTAGTTTCTAATAAAACAAAGAGTTTGGCAAGCATCAGGGTGGCTTGGAGCAGACGGATGAAAGATGCCGGCTGCACAGGTTAATTGTGTCACTTAGCCCCACATCATTTATAAAACCACACACGGGTTAAAAGCTGACCTAGAGCCAGGTGGGAAATGTGCTGAATGGAAGGAAACCCCTGCCATGACCTAAGTAATGTGCTGGCGTCAAATATACCAGACACTGCAGACCAGCCACGACCACATCCTCTCAGCACCTGCAGGGCCCAGCAGCTTTCAGAGGAATTTTCCACTCTGCCCTTCACATGCTCCAAACCTTCCTTCTAGGATTTTATACCTAATGGAGGGGTTAATTAATGAGAGGGGTTAGAAAGGAGGGATAGAGGCAACACTAACCTTCACCAAATTCTGCAAAAAGCATATAATTTTTTAATATCACATGACCTGCAGATTTAGAGTGACAACAACCAGGTCATGTCATAGAGGATAAAATATGAAAGCAGAGCGAAATCAGAAAACAAAACAAAACAAAACAAAACACAAAAATTAACCACTGTTGGAAAATATTGATACCTTCCTTTTAGCCCCTCCAAATCCTCAATGCCACCTTCCTTCCATACACTCACACACACCACCACTATTACCATCCCTAATTAATTACTAGAACTTGAAAACAACAAAATACCTACTCTCAAAAGAGCTTTTCAGAAGCTCCAAACATTTTAAGAAACAAATATCCAGATCCTCCCCCAAAGTCCCTGTTAACAAGATCCCATTATTTCTAAGTAAATTTCATGCTTTAAGCTTTTCTCTAAGGGGCTACATGAGATTTCTGTTCAGTAAATAGTATCTACTTTCTGCCTCCACATCCCTAAGAAAGAGTACACATTCCCACTCAAGGGATGATGGTTCTGACCATTTTGTGGGCAGTGTTCCTCCCCACCCTTCCCTTTGGGCTTGGCCATGAGAGGCTTGAAATGTGCTTTCACTCTTGGTCTAGGCCTCACCATCCTGGCACCATCATGACAACCTGCTTTGGGTGTCCTACTGGTTCACTAAGGATGAAAGACACAGCTGGAGCCAACCTGTAGCTCAGAACCAAGCCCAGCTAAACTCTGCCCAGATCAGGTCATCTAAAGACACATGAGAGGAAGAGGAGTTTCAAGAACAGCCCCCCTTTTAAGTTTGAGCTGAGCAATGAAGAATGTTGGCCATTGGTGCCATTTGTTAAAATGGAGAAATGGGAGAGAAAAGGATTTTGGTTACAAGTGGGTGTGACACAGAACCAAGAGTTTGGTTAGAACAATTAAATTGCAGATGCCCATGACACATCCAAATGGATATGTCAAACACATGACATGGGATGAGGTCAGGCCTGGAGATCTAAATTGGAACTCACTAGTGTCTAAAGGAATTTACAGATGTATTTCTTGAGTAGTCACCTAGGCAACAGAGATACACAGAGGAAAAGGAAGCCTGAACATCTAGGCCTGGGCACCCCAACAAGAAGGGAGACCAGAAGAAAGATCCAAGAAAGAAAACTGAGAGGAATATAGATGGAAATCCTGAAAATGGTGGAGTCTAAGAACTGCCCCTTGGACTTAGTAAGGTTGAAGCATCAGTGAAAAATATCACCCAAGGATATTTTTTCCATTAGGAAATATCCATGTAAGAGAGACATCTTGATTGGTTTCCTCCCACACTTGCCCCAAAACTAGGGCCAGGGAGCAAACCTACAACCCAGGTATGTGCCATTGACCAGGAATTGAACCCATGACCCGTTGATGTGTGGACTGATGCTCTAACCACTGAGAAACATAGGCCAGGACATGAATTTTGTGGGATAAATTTCAGGAAACCAAATCCAGAGTGGGTTCAAGAGAAAAGAGGTAAGAGATCGTAGCTGAGTAGCTCAGTTGGTTGGTGCACTGCCCCAATAGGCCAAGGTTGCAGGTTTAATCCCCAGTCAAGGCTCCTATAAGAATCAACCAATGAATGCATAACTAGTGGAACAAGAAATCAATATTTCTCCCTCTCTTTCTCTCTCTCTCTCAAATCAATAATAAAAATAAAAGAGAGAGAAGAAGTGAGGAAATGAAGCAGCAGGTACAGGAATCTGCGTAAAAAGAGCAATAAATGTGAATCTGCTTCCATTCTAGAGACCCTGACAGAAAAAAAAATACTTAAATGAGGTTTGGCCTGGGCAGGGCATAGTTCTATAGTTTCCAGGGCCTGCTCTGTCCTGGTCGGCCAACGGCCTTAGAGAATGCCTGCCACAGAGCTCCTATGTGTCAAATGGGGACAAGGACTGATGAGTGTCTGAGACCCCTGCAGCTCTCAGATTCCATGCTCCCTTTCGGCAGCTCCAGTGTGAAAACATGTGACAGAATGAGGACACAGCAAGAAAGCCCAGCCATCAGTAAATGAAAAATGTGGAATAGCATGGCTGTGCCAGGAACCAGTAGATTCCCAAAGGTGTTCGTTACAGAGGTTTTGTGGTTCTGTATGACTCATGCAGTGGGCATTTGTGAGGTCTCAACACCTGAATCAAATCTCAGAGCCCTGGGCATCCCAATGAACCAGAAGAAGGGAAGGAAGAGGCAAAGGTCTTCCTTTTCCGTGTGTTTTCAGAAAACATACAGACACTAGCTTAGGATTTATCCCCTAGATGTACAAGTGATAAAATCCAATGTCTTAAAAATGTGGTCAATTCAGATATGAAATAGCTCCCCCACCTAACCTGAACAAATATGAAATGATCAAATACCCAAAAACCCAAACTCTCAGATCATCAAGGGCCCCACCAGTCCTCCACTTATTACTGGACATAACCTCCAGACTGTGGCCAGGATCAATCCAGCCTCAGAATAAACACTTCCAGAGGCACCAACCCACATCTGTAGTGAGCCCCAAACAGCTCACTACATGAAGCCTGTTTTACATGGTCTCTAAATAGAGCTGATATCAGTCTCATCATTGCATCTTCCGCACACTTGTCAGAATTCTGCCTGTGAACACATAGGGAAAGCTGACTTGCTCACAGCTATCATGTCCCCATGACCTCCAGGCACCAACCAGCCAGGACAGATCTCTCCATCTTCACTCTTCCCAGTTCTCCTCGCATGCTCCTCAACATTGCATGTGCTTGGTTTCTCTTACTGAAGTTCCTGGACGAGACAAATAGCAGGCACAAGAGAGGTAAGTATTCCTCGGAGACACATACACTGTCTCCGACCGTGGTTAACAGACCTGGCCAGCTCAACCTGGCAGCTGCAGGTTTATGCAGGTGAATGAGCGGAACCGTTTGGATAGTTCCCTAAAGAGAGATGAAAGTGGGTATAATAGAGCAAGAGAAACCACACACACGGCCATGCCCCAGTTACTCTTCACCTCTCAGAAAATGCCTTTACGACCAGAGTTTGTGGAAATAATCTGTGAAAAACACCTTGAATTTATTGTTCTTGTCTTGAGAACATCTGGAAGCCTCTTCGGATTAATGACCTATGGCACATGTGCATCTGAAGAGGCCCCAACACTAAAATGCCAGTTTCCATTTCCAAAGAGCCTGTCAACCCCAGGCCAGGGCCAGAATATTCAGGAGATGTGAGACAAGCATGCCTATCCAGGTGTGCAAGAGTGGGTGGCACCACCAGCCTTTTCTCCCTCTGCAAGGTCAGCAGAGATGGCTAGGTTACATGGTATTTATTTAACTTGGCCTGAAGGAGCACTTTAACTTGGGATGTATTTGCTTATATCCCTCCTTGTGCAAAAATAACAGCAACAATAATAATCAAAGCAAAAGTCAGTAATTACGTGAAGAATAATGAGAAATGACAAAACTAAGTCATGAATCAATACTAGTTCAGTTCCTGATGTGGGTGGGTGGGTACGGCAGGTCTTAGGAATTGTCCATCCATTGCCACATGATGGGGATGCAGTGACTACAGTCAAGGACTCAGACCAGCCCACCTGCTCGCTCTCTGATTCTGACCTGTGGCATCCTCCTGGGCCCCAGGCAGCTGGTGAAGCTATGAGCTTCTCTTGGCTTCAGCTCTAGTTGCAGCTGCAGACACGGATAAAGCTGGTTACTCTCTGGTTCCCTCTGCTGCCGGGACACAGACTCCTGCCCAGTGTTGGTCTGTTGCATGACTTGGTGCTGAGCTGGTTTCCCCAATGCTCTGCTGTGTCACAGACCTCTCCATCAGCCCTCCTGCCTGTACCTACACTGTGCCCATAATCCTCTGCGGCAGGATCTCAGGGTTCCAGTCTTAGGTAAGGTTCCACAATTGGCCATATAACAATAACGTCGGTAATATCTCTCTTTCTCTCTCTCTGCCTCTCTCTCTCTCTATCTCTCTCTCTCTCTCTCTCTCTCTCTCTCACACACACACACACACACACACACACACACACACACATCTTAAACTCTCAGAGCTTCTGTTTCTTATCCTATAAAGAAGGAATAATGACTATAAACTCTTAAGTCACAACATGCACCAAGAGGACAGCACAGTGCTTGGCAAACAGGAGGGGCTCAACAGTGAAGATGTTCTTGTCCATTGCCACTAGGGATGCATAATGATGCAGCCATTTCATAAAACAGGTTAGCAATTCCTCAAAAGCTTACATGACCCAGCAATATCACTCCTAGACATAGATCCACAGGGGAATGAGAACATACGTTCACATAAACACTTGTACACAAGTGTTCATAGCAGGATCACTCATGATAGCCAAAAACTGAAAACAACCCACAGGTCCATCCACTGTTGAATAGATAAACAAAATGTGGTACACCCATAAGATAGAATATTATTCAATCATAGAAAGGAATGAAGTACTGATATATGCTACAACATGGATAAACCTTGATAACTTATGCTAAGTTAGAGACACAAGACAAACAATAACAAAGTATATAATTGCAGGTATATGAATCATATAATCTTCCTATTTATCCATCTATCTATCCACCCATCCATCCACCCATCCTACTTCTATTTTATTTTATTTCTTTTCCTCTGCACAATTCCCTAATTGCCATATTTATCCTGTCTAATTCAGTTACTATTGCCAAATAAATTAGAAGCAGTCTTGTGTCAGGGTTACACACACACACACACACACACACACACACACTTTTCTTTTCTTCAGGAATAATTAACCATGATAACTTTTCCATTTCACTGTCTGCAGCGGGATGAACTACAGACCAAAATATTTCAGTTATGTTTTACTTTACTTCACAGAGGTAGAAAAACTCACTGCCTTCATAAAAATGAAGGCCTGCCTCCCCCTTGCTCATAATGGCTAATAGTGAGCCAAAATTAAATACTCTTTATCCAAATCCATTAGAGGAAGATCCTTTCCATTAGACAACCGAGTAAGCTGCTCCTGAATTTTTCCTGACATCTCACATGACAAACCATCCCCTTTAATTCCTTCCCAAGGCTAACAATGGCAGCAACTCAACCCTTCACATTTAATTTCCTCTCGGAACCAGGTTTTTGAGGGGGCTCAGCATCCACCAGGACAGTGCCTCTGGAGGGATTCCAAGTGAGCAATAATGGCCTCAAACCCAATATGTAATCATTGTTATGCAAACTGCCTTCATAGAAAGAAACTCTGAGTCTATATACATTTTCTCTCCAGACTAGCTTGCTCTGTACTCTAATTAGCTTTTACTGAGCTATGGCTCACCACATTTTAAGGTCAAAACATCTCCTTTACAGCATATTCATTGAAGATTTTGTTCTGAGGCTGCTCTCATTCTTGATAATGACTCTTTCCTAAAGAGAAACAAGCAAGCACTATGGCTTGCTTCTGTGTCTTTGTTGCATGGGACAGCTGGCCATGTGCAGGGGAACCTTTGCTCCTCAATTACTACCCTGTTTCATTTACTCTTTCAAATGTCAATCCACTGAAAGGGTATCATTCCAAACACTCAGACACCTGGAAGAAAAAGTCACCCTAAGGATGTAGCCTTGCCCTTCTGTAATCTACGGTCTGGAGAGGAAGCTGAGAGGCACCCACACTGCTTAATGGTAAAAATAATACTCCTTAGAATGATTTTTGCAGTGACTCAGGAAACTGGGAGATCAGTATGCGCTTAGAATAATGTATTAATGTTCATAATAGCCAAGTATGCTAAGAAACAATGCTCCTAGTTCAACAAGTGGAAAGTCTGGGGCTCTCCCCAACATGAACTCTGAGTCGGGATTTCATAGCTCTCTCTTTGGGGAAATGCTCACACACCAACCCTACCCACATGCACTCCTCCAGTGAGCACAGCTAGGAAGGAGTGGGTCCAGGAACCGTGTGACAAGGGTGCAAGAAATGGAATGGAAAAGAAAAAGTCATTCATGCCCTAACAGCTATAGATTTATTGGGCACATATATGCCCCAGGCCTAGAGATTTAGCCACAAATAAATCAAACACAATTCCTGGCCCCATGACTCTTATAGCCTAAAGGGGAGGAAGGACATTGTGCAACTAATTTACAAGTCATCCATTTAAATTAATTACTTAAATAACTAGTAATTAATTAAAGCATAACAAATGAGGTGTATAGTATGGGAACAGAACATGTAATATACCCAGTTGCATACTGCTACATGTTGAAGTCCCAACTCTGGGTTACCTCAGAATGTACCTTTTTAAAAGATAAGGTCTCTAAAGAAGTGATTTAGTCCAAATGAGGCTATTATGGTGGGCCCTAACCCAATCTGGTGTGGAAGAGGAAGAGACACTAGGGGTGACACTGAAAGACTAGGTGAAGAAGATGGCCATCTATAAGCCAAGGGGCGGAGAGAAGCCTCAGGAAGAACTAACCCTGCCAACACCTTGATCTTGAACTCCCAACCTCTCAAACTGTGAAAAAAAAAAACTTGTTCTATAATCCATCCAGTCTGTGGCATTTTTTGATGGCAGCCTAGCAAACTAATATACGATCACAGGCTATCCTGCTAGTTTTCTAGGGCTTTTTAATAGTGGTGATAAGGATGCCAAGGTGAATGTCAAGGTTTTGATCTAGGTCAGTAGATCAATGATGAAAAGACCGGTGGAACAGGTGGTGTGAGAAGGTGAGCTATACTAGAGGCAATGCACTCTGCCCTCTCAGTGACCTCAAGGTCCTCATTCTTTTGCATCTTATGCTTCTCTCACACAGAGACTGGTGAGCAACTCCAGGATCCACCCATCTGTATCCTTAAATGCAAACACTCCTGCTCCTTTTCTCACCTATCTCAAGCATTACCATGAGCCAGGAAAGGCGCTCCCAACTGTGTCCTCCTCATAGCTCTATGTTGACAGAGTGTGCTGCTCTGATTAATTTCTACACTGCCCTGGATGTGAGTTTCCTCATTTATAAAATGCAGACATTGTCCTACCAGTGGTAGGCAAACTCATTAGTCAACAGAGTCAAATATCAACAGTACAACGACTGAAATTTCTTTTGAGAGCCAAATTTTTTAAACTTAAACTTCTAACGCCACTTCTTCAAAATAGACTCGCCCAGGCCATGGTATTTTGTGAAAGAGCCAACTCAAAGGGCCAAAGAGCCACACATGGCCCTCGAGCATCAGTTTGCCGACCACAGTCTAGACCACAAGTTTTCGATCTGTGCTCTGGAGGAAGGAAAAGCATGAGCCATGATCCCTCTCAGCATTTTTTGCTTTTTTGATACTCATACTCTACTCTTAAAAAAAAATTATTTCTCTTTCAACCGTTATTTTTCCTTAAGCTTAAATATTTATTATTAAAAACTATTTTATTCTTTCAAAATATTACCTAACCAACATACTTTTAACACTAGCATTAAATATTATTCCCTTTATTTTGTATTTTTTTAAATTTAATGCTGTTTTAGTTTTCTCCTTTATCAAAACTCTTGATTGTTTTGTCTTCATGGTTTATTTCTTATAAACATTTTTATTTTCCAGTTTTAACTTTCTTTCTTTTGGTTTTCTTGCTTTCAGAACTATTTTAACTTCTTTCCTCCTCATAGGACATGACCTTTATAGTCATATTTTCCTGTTGTATGATTAAGCATTTGTTTCTATACTGGCCAACAGGTGGTGGGAGAGTAGGATGGGGAGGCTGCTACACCTACTACCGGGACACAGGAGGTCTCCTTTATCCTGAATGCCCCTAATTGGCCATGCCAGGCTTTAGAAACACACTACCTCAGATGGCATTAGGGACCTTCCATGTGACACTCTCCAGACAACATAACTGAGTAATCAGACTGGGGAATCAAGAAACACATGCCAACACCGGTTTTGCTCAGTGGATAGAGCGTTGGCCTGCAGACTGAAGGATCCCAGGTTCCATTCTGGACAAGGGCATGTATCTTGGTTTCAGGCACATTCCCAGTAGGGGGCATGCAAGAGGTGGCTCATTGATGTCTCTCTCTTATCGATGTTTCTAACTCTCTATCCCTTTCCCTTCCTCTCTGTAAAAAATCAATAAAATGTATTTTTTTTTAAATAAACACAGCAGCTTTCTAGTCCTTTTATGAAGAATTTAATGTTTGAAAATTACTATTAGATACTATTAGATATTGGATTTGGGACAAACTAGGCCCCACAGCTGTTGAAACACAGTGGGGAATGGGGGTCACTGGCAAAGAGAATAGCTTTCATACAACCTGCCATCCTCTGGAACACTTATTTCTGAATTGCCCCCTTCCTTTCCTCCCTTCCTGGGTGAATTCTGGGAAGATATCTTTATCATGGAGAAGGTGGTAGAAGTAGGAGAGCTTGGGCCAGAGGTAGAGACCATCTTGCTCTGGTTGTGCCTGGGGAACTCCTTGGGTTTAGGGGAGAGGAGAGATTGGGTTTCTACAATATCTAGTCTATCTCCCAACTCCCCAAAGAACACATATATTTTCTCTGGGGCTTGCATCTGTGATTACATCTATTTTCACAGCTCAGGTCATAATTGCAATACCTGCAATTAGGGGTTTTCAGTACTATTCAATACCATATGTTCCCATTGCTTTGCCAGGTAGAAACCAATTAAAGGGAACATCTCTCCCACACACGACCTTATTTATTGCTCCATAACCTGTCTGACTGGGCCTCCCACCTACTTCAGTAACAGCACCCTTGGGTCACTTTTTATAGAGGGGCTTGACCCTCACACAATCTCCAACCATAGGAGCTTCCTTATTTTTTGGATCAGCAGCGATCCCACCCTAGCATGGCTGATCCAGAAGGCTTGAACCAGAGGAGATGTTGCTAACCCTAGAGTATGCCATTCCTCAGGAGCTACCCTACACAAGTAGGGAAATCAAGCATCCTTGTGAGGTCCATCAACCTTGCTGAGAAGACATGGTCACTTATCCCCATCCTTGAGGAGGGGGTGAACTGGTCAAAGAGTAACTTATTACCAGGAAGCTTAATTTTCAAGTTCCCAGCTGCTCAGGTTATAGGCGAGGTCAGTGGCAAAGAAATAATATCCATAGAGGCTTCCTGAGATAAAACATGGAGCAGCCATTCCTCTCAAGACTTGAGAGTTATTCTGGGAATATATCTAATTTAATGAGCTGCATGCTAGTTTTGCCCCCTGTAGAACAGCGTTGACTGGACCAGTGTGTTAGAAGCCTACAGTGGCTGTTACTCTTAGCTGCCTTCCCATGAGCCCTTTCTCCTCTTCTCCCACCTTCATCCTTGCTAACAAAACATAGGACATGTGGCATTTTGCCCAGCCCCAGGATAACTATGGCTGGCCTAGCTTAGCTAGACACACTCATTTGCTCAACACCTAACCAACATAAACAGGAGTCTTTTAAAGAGGTTCTAGAAAGGCTGTTGGACCCTGATAAAAAGGAAAGCCCTTTTCTATCTGACCTGCTTGGGATGCCTGTGTCAGGACATAACGTTTGGATGAGCCTCGAGGAAAAGAGTGCATGTGATAGAGAGGAGAACCACTCTCCTTATGCTGTAGGGCAGGGTTGGGAATGTCCGGCTTGAAGGCCATATAGAGCCCATGAAATCATTTGGTCTGGCCCTGCCACAGCATTAAGGTGTGTAATTAAATTTTTGACCAAATAGAGCAAGTTAATTTTTAAGTTGATAATTTTGTATGGCCCATGAATGATGTTATAAATACCCAAAGGCCCCTTAGCAGAAAAAAGGTTCCCAACCCTTGCTTTAGAGTTATGAACAAGCCTGGAACCTCAAGAATTCTTGTTAAGTAAAAAGTAAATGTCTTCATGGTTTCAGACACTGCTAAGTATTCTGTTATTTGCAAACAAATGCAATCAGGTACATAAAACGTGAGGTTCTACTGACCTCTCATGCCATTCAGACACAGTGAGATTCAGCGTGTCTTTTATGACAATTCAATGGGAATCTCTTCAATGCTTCAGCACCAGGCATAGCTGTGCTGCTTCTGATTGGCTTTATCCTGCAGACGCCATGAACCACATGGACCATACTTCTGTCTTGGTGTTGGCTGGCAGAAAGCAAAAGTGCAAATCCGGACTCCATCTCTAGCAAATACACTGACCTTTATAGCATAGGCATTCACAGTCACATGACCCCTGCTTCATTCTCCCCCTCCCCCTACCCTTTGTCATGAATTTCTGAACATAACTACTCTCATTATAATTGGACATTCTATATTCATAAGGATAATTCTGCAGTGCCTAATTTTTATTTTGCTCCAATCATTTTTGAAATTAATAAGTAAATATGAATAAAAGATACTTTGGGTGGATTTGTGGGGTAAAGGACACATGAAGGCCTGTCCATAAGCTATGGGAATGCAGATGAAGGTACAGCCTTCTCTCCTCCAGGGGAACACAGACAGCTTCCTTAAGGAGGCAGCGGCACTTGGATTCCATTCTGCAGGACGAGTGGGCAGGTGCCAGGTCAAAGAGAGAAAGAAGAAGCACAGCCCCAAGGGAAGAAAAGGCATCTACCTCAAATCACAGAAGGGAGGGGCAAATTTAAGGTAGATGAGACAGGGGAGGAGTTGGGGGAAGGGTGGCAAGTCCAGAGAGACATACAGGAATCAGATCACAAAGGGTCATGGGCTCTGGGTCCCAGCAAACCATAAAAAGTACTGAGTAAAAAATAGCCAGGTCTATGTTACATGATACAAAGATGACTCTGACTAAAGTTGGGAAAATAACACTGACGGGAGAAAAGCCATCAGAAGGCACTGGTAGCTGTCAAAAGGACATGAGCTAAGAGAGTGATGGTGGTGGGGAGACAGAGAGTGACCGAGACAGAAAGGAAGGTTCCTCCAGGAGCAAAGCAGATGTGGCCACTGCTGTACTCTCAACAGCCACTACAGCCAGTTGTCCATGTGCCCATGGTTACCACCCTCCTGCCAAGAACCTGGCATTAAGTGCTGGGATATGGAGGGGCTCTTGATCTACTCTGAGACACAGACAAGCTTTGAGGGGCCTTACACGGAGTGTCTGCTAAATATAAAAGTACTAAATCAAACTGGGGGGTGGGGAAGGGATTCATACAGAACTTCAGCTAAGTCTCTCTTTTCTTCTTCTTCTCTTCTTCTTCTTCTTCTTCTTCTTCTTCTTCTTCTTCTTCTTCTTCTTCTTCTTCTCCTTCTCCTTCTTCTTCTTCCTGCTTTTCTCTCTCTCTCTCTCTCTCTCTCTCTCTTTCTCTCTCTTTCTCTTGTGTATATGTGTGTGTGTGTGTGTGTATGTCTTTCCCACCCCCAGAAAGACATACAGCTCTATGACATCAGATCCACTGCCTCTTTAGAAAGCAGCTC
>PVJN01027150.1:0-28353 GCA_004026805.1 Lasiurus borealis
TGTGCGCCCTGTTTGTGTCCCCGTGTGCGCCCTGTTTGTGTCCCCGTGTGCGCCCTGTTTGTGTTCCCGTGTGCGCCCTGTTTGTGTTCCCGTGAGCACCAAGCGGCTTCCCTCCGGCATGAGGGCCGCCGCCGTGTGTTGCAGGATGGAAGGCGGCGAGCTGTTCGACCGGGTGGTGGGCAGCCGGCGCCTGAGAGAGGCGACCTGCAAGCTGTACTTCTACCAGATGCTCCTGGCTGTGCAGGTAGGAGCCCCCGTGCCTCTGACAGCCTGCCTTCCGGGCCGCGAATTGCTCTCTGAGTTAGAAAGTGAGGGGCGTGGAGGGAAAGCTGGAGGGGAGAGAGAGAGAGAGTGTGTGTGTGTGTGTGTGTGTGTGGGGGGGGGGTGGTTTATTCTGTTCTGGGCAAAAACATTTCCCCCTTTGACTTAGATGAGAAAGCGCTTGCTGTGAAGCCTAAGAGAGAGGAAGAAAGGGAGTTAAAGACATAAACACGTGGTCCCCGTGTCTTCTCTTTAGCGTGGAGGTGTTTATGGTGGGGCATTGATCGCGACATCTGCCTGATCCTTGTCGAATCTCCCCTGATCTTTTGTTAAAAAAAACACATCCAAAGCTCTAGCCGGATTGGCTCAGTGGATAGAGCATCGGCCTGCGGACTGAAGGGTCCCGGGTTCCATTCCAGGCAGGGGCACATGCCCAGGTTGCAGGCTGGATCCCCAGTGGGGGGCATTCAGGAGGCAGCCAATCAATGATTCTCTCTCATCATGGATGTTTCTATGTCTCCTGCTCGCTACCTCTCTGAAGTCAATAAAGAAAAAAAATTTAAAAAATAAAAAACACACCAAACAAAAACATATTTATTGATTTCAGAGAGGAAGAGAGAGGGAGAGGGAGAAACATTTTGAAGACTAAGAAATTCCTCACTTGGATGATTTGGTTAACTTTGGATATTTTTAAAATATATTGATTTTTTACAGAGAGGAAGGGAGAGTTAGAAACATCGATGAGAGAGAAACATTGATCAGCTGCCTCCTGCACACCCCCTATTAAGGATGTGCCCGCCACCAAGGTACATGCCCTTGACCGGAATCGAACCCAGGACCCTTCAGTCCGAAGGCTGACGCTCTATCCACTGAGCCAAACCGGTTTTGGCAAACTTTGGATATTTTTAAACAAACGTACACTATGCGCTTTGCAGATTCTCTTTAAGACTATGATTCTCAGGGTTGGAATAGCCAAATGTATCATCTTGGTGGGACTTTGATAGTTTATTGTATAATATGGTCTTCACAATATTTTATGTCCCCCATTTAAACTTTTCTTTTTGAAATTGACCCCTCATGTCTCTGCCAATCGGAAGGGTTATTTATGATCTTGAAAAGTGAAGTCAAATGCCCATCTGCTGTCATAAGTTGCCTTTTTCCATTTCTGGACTTTTTAAAGACTTTCTTTTTTCTTTTTAATATAATTTATTGATTTTTTTTACAGAGAGGAAGGGAGTGGGATAGAGAATTAGAAACATCGATGAGAGAGAAACATTGGTCAGCCGCCTCCTGCACACCCCCCACTGGGATTGTGCCCATAACCAGGATACATGCCCTTGACTGGGATCAAACCCGGGACCTTTCAGTCCACAAGCCGACGCTTTATCCACTGAGCCAAACCGGTTTTGGCTAAAGACTTTCTTGAAAACAAATGTGTAAACCCTCACCCCTTTACCCAGGAGTTTTTTTCTGTGATTTGGGGAGATATATTTGTGAGTAACGTGTCTTACTGTTTCACCCCGATGTAAGACGTACGTGCTGTGTGTGTCTCTACTCACATGCAAACTCCTTACATTGAGGACTTGCCTCCTTTTCTATGTAGTACCTTCATGAAAATGGCATTATACACCGGGACTTAAAGCCGGAGAATGTTCTACTCTCGTCTCAGAAGGAGGACTGTCTGATAAAGGTAAGAAATGTACGTTCCGTATGCGGCCATTCCCATAGCTTTCTGTTCAGAAACTGTTAGGTTCATCGGGTAAAAAGTGTGAGCATAAAAGTTTGAGAATTTGATCTTTCCATTTTTAGCAATTATTTTTACAGATCAAATGTATTTATTTATTTTTGTTAATTTTTAGAAATAGACTTACTGATTTCAGAAAGGAAGGGAGAAGGAAAGAGATAGAAACATCAATGATGAGAGAGAATCATTGATCGGCTGCCTCCTGCACACCCCCCACTGGGGATGGAGCCCGCAACCCAGGCATGTGCCCTTGGCAGGAATTGCACCTGGGATCCTTCATTCTGCAGTCTGGCACTCTATCCACTGAACCAAGCCGGCCAGGGTGGTATTTATTGTTTTATTCCAGATTCTAACGAGTATTTGTTTAGCTCCACTGTGTACAAGCCACTTTGATGTTCAGAGGGAGGGAGAGTTAGCTAAATGGAGGGTAAATTGCATACATCCCATCTCCCCCTTCCCTCTGTGCTGCTCAAACCTGGCTTAGCTTTGGAATCTCTGAGTGATTAGAATGAATGAAGAAGGGAATGAATGAACGAATAAGTACAATCATGTTGTCCAGGCTGCTCTTGTGGGTCTCTAAAGGTGATACATTCCCCCCCCTTCCCCCCGAGTTCCTCAGATATGTGAGTCTGCAGCCAAGGCAGAGACACCCGGGTCTAAGCGGAACCATGCCTAGCTAATCAGAGCCCTGGAGGTCTGTGACAGGGGCTCTAAACGTTTCGCAAGGTTACAGAGAACACAGATAAGTTGGCAGAAAGCCTGGGCCTTGGACATTTCTTGGCTCAGGAATTTCCATATCAGCAACATCAAATGAACTTGGAAAAGCTCAGAACGGCCTTCAATTAGACACGGATTTGTAGATTGCAGATTAACAGCGGACACGAGCGGTCGGGTGGAAACTGACCTCACCTGCCCGTCTCTGGGGGCGGGTAGACGGCATTCATCTCTGTATCTGATGCTCTGATGAACGCGGACTCCTCTTTGTCTTTGATTGTCAGATCACCGACTTTGGGCAGTCCAAGATTTTGGGGGAGACCTCGCTCATGAAAACCTTATGCGGCACCCCGACTTACCTGGCCCCCGAGGTGCTGACTTCCCTGGGCACGGCCGGATATAACCGCGCTGTGGACTGCTGGAGCTTAGGCGTCATTCTTTTCATCTGGTGAGACACCGCGGCCTCAGCGGCTGGTTTGGAGTTCGTTAGGTGAAGTCAGAAACATGTCCAGGTAGAGGGCTTGTGTTTATTTTTTTTTAATTTATTTTTATTTTTTAAAAATATACAGTGGTACCTCGAGATACGAGTTTAATTCGTTCCGTAACCTTGAGGCGTGGGAAACTATGAGATGCTCGAGTGGCGGTAAACTGGTGGGTCGTGTGCAGCCGGCCGATCCTCGCGATTACTCCTATCTCAAATGTTGCTCGTATTTCAAAGCAAAAATCCCTCTCTCGTTTGCTCGTATCTCAAAAATCTCGTATGTTAGGGCACTCGTATCTCGAGGTACCACTGTCTTTTATTGATTTTTCACAGAGGAAGGGAGACGGATAGAGAGTTAGAAACATCCATCAGTCACCTCCTGCATGCCCCCTACTGGGGATGTGCCCGCCACCAAGGTCCATGCCCTTGACTGGAATGGAACCTGGGACCTTTCAGTCCGCAGGCCGACGCTCTATCCACTGAGCCAAACCGGTTTTGGCGAGGGCTTGTGTTTAATGTAGGTCACTTTTTTTTTTTTTAAACCATTGATTTATAGAACAATCGAGTTTTTCATTGTGCTGGGGTGGGGAGGAAGAGAAAGAAGCCTGTATATCCGCTTGATTTCTGTTCCTTTCTCTCCCTGCCCACGTGAAGCCTGAGTGGGTACCCACCTTTCTCTGAGCATAAGACCTCAGTGCCCCTGAAGGACCAGATCACCAGCGGGAAATACACCTTCATTCCCGAAGTGTGGGCCGAGGTCTCCGAGCCGGGTACGGACCCGGGGGTGAGGAGGGGAGGGTTTGCTTACATGTGCGTGTGGGAGAGTTTCTTTCCGAATTCCCTCCTGTTGTCCTCTGCTGCCCGTTCTGTTCTTCCTTCCTGCTGTTTGGCACCGTTTGAGGGGAACGGAAGGTGTAAGGAGCGCAGGCTCCAGCCTCAAAGTCCTGGGTCTGCGCCTCCTTAGCTGAGTGACCTTCGGCAAGTGGCTTCAACTCTCCGAGTCACCCTCTTTTTTATTTTGTAAACGGGACACGGTCAACCCCTCCCTTAAAGGGTCTTTGTGAGGGTTAAGTATAACATGCCCAAGTGCCGGGGACCGATGTAAGTGTGCAAAATAAAGTAACTTTTTATTTATTTACATTTTTAAGATGACAGCGGATTTATTTATTATTTTTAAAATTTATTTTATTGATTTTTTTATAGAGAGGTAGGGAGAGGTAGAGTTAGAAACATCCATAAGGAAAAAAAAAACATCAATCAGCTGCCTCCTGCACCCCTCCTACTGGGGATGTGCCCACCACCGAGGTACATGCCCTTGACCGGAATTGAACCTGGGACCCTTTGGTCCGCAAGCCGACACTCTATCCACTGAGCTAACCCGGCCAGGGCAACCAGTAACTTTTTTTTTTAAAATATATTTTATTGATTTTTTACAGAGAGGAAGGGAGAAAGATAGTTAGAAACATCGATGAGAGAGAAGCATCAATCGGCTGCCTCCTGCACGCCCTCTACTGGGGATGTGCCCGCCACCGAGGTACATGCCCTTGATTGGGATCGAACCTGGGACCCTTTGGTCTGCAAGCTGACGCTCTATCCACTTAGCAACCCCGCCAGGGCAACCAGTAACTTTTTAGTTACAAGGTTTCCTCCGAGCAAATGAGCATGTCAGAGGAAGTGTGACTGGTTACTTTGTGTCTAAGAATCTCACTGTGCAACTTTGTAATCCTCCGAAGAAAAAAAAGCAGAAAAGTAAAAGTAAATGACTGTGTTCAGTGTCAGCGTCTAGGGGGTAATTTTGTTGCCATCCACAAGCCAGCCTCCCCTCGTTACCTTGTTGCCGGCAGCCAAGGTTTCTATCTGCCCAGCCTCTGGCGGTTCTGGGAGTCCCTCGCTGCCTGCAGAACTCTCCCCGTCCGTCTGTGGGTCCGAGGGAGCGAGGGCCTGGGTGTCTGAGAACTGGGTGTAAGTGCCGCTTTAATTAAGTAGCTGGAACCTGACTCCAGCCACGAGAGAAGGAGCAGAGTGGAAAGAGGGGATGATGTCTGAGCAGGGAGCGAGCTCATTCCGACTGTGGCCAGCGCCCTCTGAGGAACACAGGGGGGGGGGGTGGGGAGGAAGTTAGGGGGCCCTGCTGACCGCCACACCCGCTGACCCCTGGCTGGCCTCAGCCCCTCCCTCTCCTCTCCGGATGCTGGCCCGCGATGCTCGCTCGCATGCTGTTCGTGTTGCGGATTCCGTGCGCTCACCTTTCTCCCCGGGGCCTCCCGCTTTAGCTCTGGACCTCATCCAGAAGTTGCTGGTAGTGGATCCGAAGGCCCGTCTCACGACCGAAGAGGCTTTAAGGCACCCGTGGCTGCAGGTGGGTGTGGGCGCAGGCGCCTCCTGGCATACGATCCGGGGGCAGAGCCCGCAGCTGTGTCCGAGAGGCGAGGAAGAGGGTGGGAGCGCAGCGTTGGCTGTGGGGACTGGTTCCTGCAGCTGTCGAAGGTGAAGCTGTAGGCGTGGGGGGCAGGTAGCGCGGTGGGTGTGTCTTCGTGTGGTGTCTGGGTGCAGTCTCTTTACTTTTTATATTTTTTAAAAAATATATTTTATTGATCTTTTTTTTTAGAGAGAGAGGAAGGGAGAAAGAGAGAGAGTTAGAAACATCCACCAGCTGCCTCCTGCACACCCCCTACTGGGGATGTGCTCGCAATCAAGGTACGTGCCCTTGACCGGAATCGAACCTGGGACCCTTCAGTCCGTTGGCCGACGCTCTATCTACTGAGCCAGACCGGTTTTGGTGGGTACAATCTTTTTTTTTTTTTTTTAATATATTTTATTGATTTTTTTTTTTAGAGAGAGTCAGAAACATCGATCAGCTGCCTCCTGCACATCCCCTACTGGGGATGTGCCTGCAACCAAGGTACATGCCCCTGGACTGGAATCAAACCTCTGGGACCTTCCAGTCCACAGGCCGATGCTCTATCCACGGAGCCACATGGGTCTTGGCGAGTGCAATCTTTTAAACTTGACTCGCGGCTCTCGGAGGGAGGGAGGGATGAGCTCGCTTGAGGGCCGCCTGGCTTCCCGGGTCCGCAGTTTGGCCGGGTGCCCGGGAGGAGTCGTTCTGACTCAGGCTCTCCTCCTCCCCAGCTGCGCCCCCCTCCTCCCGCCCTCTCCCCCAAACAGGTGGGCTGGGCTGCGCTCCAGCCTCTCCCACTGGAACTGCAGGAAGCAGGTGTTGGAGGGGAAGGGGAGCTTCCCCTGGGGGGAAGAAGCGAACTGTGTTGTAAGCCCCAGTGCTGGGCGGGGAAGGACCCCGCTTGTGTGTGGACAGGAAGCCGGCCTCGCAGGCAGACACTCACCTGTGCCTCCCACGTGGCCTCACCTCTGAGTCCCTGCTGGTGTCCAGCCGCCCTGAGGCCGCGCGCTGAGCGCCTTCTGGCCGCAGGAGTGGGGAGTCCCGGGCGGCTCTGCTGGGGTCGCCTCTGGTCCAGGAATCAGCTGAGAGGCAGGCAGGTTCTCGGGTGGATGGCAGGTCTTCCGCTGAGGGCAGTTCCATGCGGCACAGCTCACCCCTCTGTAGGAACTTGCATTTGGCCTCTCTGTTTCCTGTGGGGCGGAGACTTGAACCCTCCGTCTCAGCACCAGGCTGGCTCCTGGGATTCTGGGAAGAGCGGCCCCATCCTTTCCCACTTCAGTCAGCTCAGGTGGAGAGCAACACAGCCTTAAAAGAAATGTTTAAAAAGTAGATAATATGACCTAACTCCATCCATGGTCGGCAAACCGCGGCCCGCCAGCCACATGCGGCTCTTTGGCCCCTGGAGGGTGGCTCTTCCACAAAATACCGCGGCCTGGGCGAGGCTATTTTGAAGAAGTGGCGTTAGAAGAAGTTTAAAAAATGTGGCTCTCAAGAAATTTCCATCGTGGTCCCCTTGATAGTTGGCTCTGTGGACTCATGAGCGTTCCGACCACTGGCCTAACCGATTTGGCTCAGTGGGTAGAGCGTCGACTGGCGACTCCCGGGGGGTCCTAGGTTCGATTCTGGTCCACGGCATATGCCTGGTTGCAGACTCAGTCCAATGTGCAGGAGGCAGCCAATCAATGAATCCTGCTCATCATTGATGTTTCTGTCTCTCTCTCTTCCTCTCCTTTCCTCTCTGAAATAAATATATTTAGTAGATGTATGTGTTTGGGATGTTGACCTAGAAACGGCAGTCTCCCCTACTACTCTCCCCCGAAACCTGTCAGATGCTTTAGCGCTTAATAGACCACTCAGATTTGAAACCCCGGGGCCCTGGAGAAGAGAAGTTTGGAAACAAAGGGTGCCTTGGCATGTGGGGATGTGATTTTGATAGAAAGGAAACATGCCTCTGGCTGTCTTCATGTGCCCCAAGAGGGAAACTCTGGGGGTTGGATGTGGAAGTAGAGGCGTGTGTTACATCTTGGGGGGAAAATAAATGAAGCTGCCTAGTTAGGCCTGGGAACAGGGTTTGCATCTCCCCGGGATTTATGGACAAGAACAGCCTCTTTTCTTATACTTAAAAAAATATATATATATATATATAAATATATATATATATATATATATATATATATACATATATATATATATATATATATTATTGATTTTTCACAGAGAGGAAGGGAGAGGGATAGAGAGTTAGAAACATCGATGAGAGAGAAACATCGATCAGCCGCCTCCTGCATGCCCCCTACTGGGGATGTGCCCACAACCAAGGTCCATGCCCTTGATTGGAATAGAACCTGGGACCCCTTAGTCCACAGGCCAATACTGTATCCACTGAGCCAAACTGGTTTTGGCCATTTAGGTGTTTTTAAAAATTTTTATTTTTCACACTTTAATATATATATATATATATATATTGATTTCAGAGAGGAAGGGACAGGGAGAGAAAGAGAGAGAGAGAGAGAGAAAGAGAGAGAGAGAGCAAAATATCATTGATGAGAGAGAACCATTGATCAGCTGCCTCCCGCATGCCCACCCTGGGGACTGAGCCCACAACCTGGGCATGTGCCCTGTCCGGGAATCGATCCGTGACCTCCTGGTTCATAGGTTGACCCTCGAGCCACTAAGCCAAACCAGCGAGGGTTTTCCTTTCTCATTGGACCCTCGCTCTGGATATTGTGGGCATGAAGTCCTTCTGGCGGTTCGTAAAGCACTTGGGGGCTGGGTGGCTTTGTTAGGGTGGCCCCGGGAACTGGCCAGATGTTGGCAGGGAGAGGGGGCGACCCCCTGAAAAGACTGAGCCGCTGCGTGGAGGCCGCCCAGCCCCTGGCCTCCTGCTTGCCATCTTGGGGCTGTTGGTTCTGAATGCCAGTTGCCTGCTTCGGCCTGTGGTTCTCTGGCCCGCCGAGCGCTCGGCATGTGGTTTTGATTCAGCCGGCGCTGACTGAGCGCTGCCTGCTGATCACCCTGCTCGGGGAGGGCACGGAGTCCTCTCTCCCCCGGAGCTCCCGCCCGGGCATTGCCGCTCCACGGAGCGACCCGGCGCCTGTGCCCGCCTCCCTGTTGCCAGGGGCTCCCAGCCCCGTCCTCCTCGGAGCTCCCCCTCAAGCCCAGGCTGCTTCTGCTTCCCATCTCTTTGCAGGACGAGGACATGAAGACCAAATTCCAGAATTTGCTTTTTGAAGAAAATAAGGCAACGGCGCTACCCCAGATCCCAGCCCAGGTATTCCAGATGAGGGTCGTTAAATGCCGGCTGCGTTTCAAGAGCCAGGGAGCCAGGAGGATGAGTTTGAATACGGTGGTACCTCGAGATACGAGTGCCCTAACATACGAGATTTTTGAGATACAAGCCGTTGAGCGAGTGATTTTTGCTTTGAAATACGAGCAACAGTTGAGATAGGAGTCATCGCGCGGATCGGCCGGTTGCACACGACCCACCCACCAGTTTACCGAGACTTGAGCGTCTCATAGTTTCCCACGCCTCAAGGTTACGGAACGAATTAAATTCGTATCTCGAGGTACCACTGTAATCTAATAAGAATTGCTTTACACACACACACACAGGCATGATGTGGTAGATACCTTGTTTCAGCTTGCTCTCCTCCAGCACCCTCCGAAGATTTAATAAGGAGCAGCATGCTTCATGCATTAGAGAAGCACAGCTAGGGACTGGCATTGGAAATTCTCCTGCAAGGCAAGATGAAAAGACCCTGTTAGAGGCTCCTGTAGAAATGAGTTGAAAATTTAAAAGTGTGGGGGAGTGACTGGTGATTTTCTGATTATAATTTTTTTGAAAAATTTCTTCTTACTGATTTTTTACAGAGAGGAAGGGAGAGGGATAGAGAGTTAGAAACATCGATCAGCTGCCTCCTGCACACTTCCCACTGGGGATGTGCCCACAACCAAGGCACATGCCCTTGACTGGAATCGAACCTGTCACCTCCCAGTCCACACAGGCCCACCCTCTATCCACTGAGCCAAACCGGCCTCGGCTGATTATCATTTTATTCCTCCATCGCTCTTTGTAAAATGTAAGTTAATATCTGGTCATTCCTGCACCTTCTTTTGATGACTGATAGCCCTCCTCTTCCCACTCTCCCCTTGCAATTCTATGAACTGGAAAACAAAAGACACAAAAAAGACTTGTCTTTCCATCAAAGAGCAAGATTTGGAGTTCCCCGTGAAAGGAATGGTCGCCTCTTTAAATTTCATGGAGCAGGTGACCAGGAGGAGGCTGTGAATGCTGCTTACTGTCAGTGTATATCACTGAGCCCAGCCACTGTGGCTTATTGATTGAGCATTGACCCAGGTACCAGGAGGTCACAGTTTGATTCCTGGTGAGGGTGCGCGAAGGTGTTGTAGGCTCCATCCCCCAGTAGGGGGCGTGCAGGAGGCAGCCAATTAATTATTCTCTCTCATCCTGGATGTTTCTCTCTCCCCCTTTCCCTTCCTCTCTGAAATTAATAAAAATATTAAAAAATATATATATAAATCATTGAATGATAGGAAGGTCACAGGGAGAGAAATGCCATTTTGATGAGCATGTCTGAGGCTGGTAGAATGTGATGGGGATTCAGACGTCAGTCTTTCTTGGTACGAGACGTTTCACGTGAAAGTCTCCCAGTTTGCGGGGAGCGGAGTGGGAAACTTTGATCATCTTTAAAAAGCCAGGGTCTCCTCTGAACGGTTCTCCCTTTTCCTTTTCTTCCCAGCCTTCTACGAGTCGAAAGCGGCTCCTTGAAGGGGAGCCGGACGATGCTGGCACCGCCAAGCGCCTGGCTGTCTGTGCTGCTGTCTCCTGAGCACCGGCTGGAGGGGAAGGAGAAGTACCTTCTCGAACCTTGCTGCTCTCTTCTCTACGTTTGTGTGTCTTTGTGTTTAGACTCGGTGCTTTCATTAGGGGCACAGCTGCTTTTTTTCCAGAGGCATCCGCACACCATTGAAAACCTAAGGGGGCCTGGGCTGTGTGCTTCTTAGGCCTGAGGATCCGCTCGTTAGGTGCACGCCTTTCTGTGTGTGTCTTTGAAATCATGTGCTTTTTTTTTTACCTGGAACCCGACCTTGGCTGTCACCGGCCAGGTTTCTCAGGAAAGGTCCCTGGTGTCAGCCCAGGTGAGGTGCCTGCACCTTCTAAATCAGTGGTTTTCAACCTTTTTAATGCTGCAACCCTTTAAGACAGCTCCTCATGTGGTGGTGATCCCCCAACCATAAAATTATTTTCGTTGCTACTTCATAACTGTCATTTTGCTACTATTAGGAATCATAATGTAAATATCTGTGTTTTCTGATGGTCTTAGGTGACGCTGCTAGTGGTTCATGACCCACAGGTTGAGAACCATTGTTCTAAAGACTGCAGACAGTTGCAGGGAGAGGGGCATGGCGAGGTCAGGGTGGAGTATGGAGAGAGGGTCTGCCTGCCCCAGTCCTCCTGAGGCAGTAGGTGGCTTGGTGCCAATCTCACGGGCCTATTTTATTTTAATTACTTTTATTTCCCCACGGGCCTATTGTAAATTCTCATCCTCACCCTCTAGAATAAAGATGCAGGTCCACGGTGATGCTCAGGGAAACCAGCCGAATAGTATCTGATTCCACGTAGATGAGGCACGTAGAGGAGTCGCACTCGGAGAGACAGACATTAGAATAGTGGTGGCCAGGAGCCGGGGGCGGGGCAGCGAGGAGGGGGTAGTTTTTGTTGAATGGATTAGAGAGTTTCTGTTTGGCAAGATGGAAGGAGTTCTGGAGATGGATGGTGGTGAGGATGGTGCAACAATGTGAATCCTTAATCCCACTCGGCTGTCTGCTTAAAAAATGGTTAGGATGGTACATGTTGTGTGTATTTGGCCACAATAAATAATAATAATTAAAAAAGGCCCTGGTTAGTGTGTTCAGTGTTTCAGCGTCGGAGGCAACCACTTGATGTGTCTCTCACATCAATGTTTTTCTCTATCTTCCCTGCCTTTCGCCCCCTCCCTCCCACTCTCAGTAAAGCCATGGGGAAAATATCCTCAGGCGGGGATTAACAATAAATAGAAATAGAGGGCCACAGTCCCTGAAACCTGGGGGCCAGATAATTTGTAAAATTCAGTATTTTCCTGGTTTTAGGAAGGGGACATGGCACATGAACTTTATTACGTGCAATACCCAGCACTGTCCTGTAACCAAGCATTAGTATTTACTTATTTTTTTTAGTGTATTTTATTGATTTTTCACAGAGAGGAAGAGAGAGGGACAGAGAGCTAGAAACATCGATGAGAGAAACATTAATCAGCTGCCTCTTGCACACCCCTAACCGGGGATGTGCCTGCAACCAAGGTCCATGCCTTTGACCAGAATCGAACCTGGGACCCTTCAGTCCGCAGGCCGACGCTCTATCCACTGAGCCAAACCAGTTTTGGACCAGGACTTTATAATACTTGTCCTTTGTTTTACTGCAGGCTGAGGTTCTTTTTTTCTTTCTTTTTGTCACTTGTATCTGGAAAAGACCAGACTAATAAATTCAACCATTTATAAACTCCCTGAGACCCTTTGCAAACTGTTTTTTTTTCCTACCAGGGAAAACATTCTCTGCTTCTGTTTTGTTTCCTGCCAAGTTTAGGGTCTTCAGAGACGTGTGGGACCGAGAATGCCAAGCAAAGGTGTGGGAAGTAGCAGTCCTTCCCGCTCCCAGGTTGAGTTAACCCCTCCCAGCTCATTCTCCCACAGGGTTTGGGAGCCGGGCCTTTTCATTGACCCTTTTAGGAGACTTGGAAGGACGGGGCCGGAGCTATACACTGGGGTGGCATCCCAGTACCCGTTGCAGTGCCTGGCACCTGGTAGATGGTCAGTAAATATTTGTGGCAAAGCTATACAGGGAAGCTTGGAGAGCCTGGCGTGTGCCAGGCATGGTGCTCAGGAGCAGACAGGCATCATCTTCTGAAAGCTCATGTCATCTTTGCAAGACAGGTCTGCCACGCCCCCCTGGGCAGATTGAGAAATCAAGGGGCTCTGTCTCAATCAAAGTGTCCTGTTCCAGGTCCCCAGTGTGTAACAGGTGGAGGCAATCCTGGAACCGAGATTTCCCTTCTCAAGAGCCCGTGGGTTTTAGCCAGTAAACAAGCCCACTTGAGAGGTCCTGACATCTGACTACCACTTGGTAAGTCTCAGGCCCGGTATTGGCACTTTTATCTGCATTATTATCTGCATTATTATCTCCCATCATGCCTAAACTATCAGACCTTCATCGTGAAGGAGAAACAGACCCGGACACCTGACCTGCATCACGCAAAGGTTCGATCCAGGAGATGCGGGCCTGTCACTCGGGGTCTCCATGGAGCCCGGCTCTTCCCCTCCCAGAGACAAGGGCTTTCGCGGTGCCGCTGGCTCGCGCACGTGCTTGCACACTTGCACGCGGGGACCTCATCCGAGAGACGTCCTTCGCCCGGCACTTCGTGGTGGGGGCAAACCCCTCCAGGACCAGCCCCTCGCCCCACGGGTGAAGAAGCAAAAAGGGAGCCAGCAGCAGCGCCGCCGGGAAGGAGCCTAAGAATCCGGCCTCAGGGGGTCCGCTGCGCGGCGGGCGGCGGCGCGGAACTCAGAACGGCGGTCGCTGCAGCCCGGCCGGACGGCTGCGGAGGGGGTGGGCGCGCCGCCGGGAACAGCGTCCGGCTCCGGGGGCGCGAGGGGGCGGGGCTCGCGGGGAAGGGGGGCGCGTGCGCGTGCGCGTGCGCGGCGGCGGCGGCGGTGGGCTTCGCGGCGGCGGCGCGCGCGCGCGTGCGCGGGGAGGGGGCGGCGGCGGCGCGCGGCACGGCGGGAACATGGCGCGCGGGGCCGGCGCGCGCTCCTAGCTGGCGGGACCGTTAGCTCGAGGCGGACGCGGCCCGGGCCCCCGTGGGGATGGAGCCGTCGCCGCCGCCGCCGCCGGCGCTCGAGCCCACCCCGGGGCCCACGCCGGCGCGGGGCCGGAGGCGGCGGGAGCCGGAGTCGCCGCCGGCGCCGGTGAGTGTGCGTGAAGGGGCGCGGGCCGGGGAAGACTTTCTTTGTGAAAACTCCGCCGGTGGGAGCCCGGCCGGGCCTGGGCGGCTGACGAGCGCCCGCGATGGCGGGACCCGGCCCGCCGGACGGGTTCGCGCCCCGCCTCGCGTCCCGGGGGCGGCGGGGGCTGGCCTGCCGCCTGTCCGCCCTCAGTTTTCCGCGGGAGGATGTGCGCGCGCGCGCGCCGGGGCTGAGGGGGCTGAGGGGGGAGCGGTATACAGTCGGCGCCTAATGCGCGCGCGGCGTCTCCGCCTTTCCCTCCGTTCTTTTTTTGGGGGGCGGCGGTGGGCCCCGAAACTAAGCCCTTTGGGAAGAGGCCGACGGCAGCCGCTGGGAGACAGGTGTCCGCGCAGTCGCGGGAGGCTCAGGTGCAGACAGCCCGGGGGGCGGGGGGGAGCCCCGAGAGTGAGCTGCGCGTCCCAGGAAGGAAGCAAGCCAGCCTGTCGGGGGGTTCGGGGAGCGGGGGGCTCAGAACGGAGTGACGCCCCGGGAAGGCTTCCCTTCCAGCCCAGCTTCGCGCTGTGTTTGGGAGCCTGGCTGGGGTGCGGGATGCTCAGTGACACGGACTTTGGGGGTGTGGCATCCTGCTGGAGGGGGTGGGAGGGCCCCGCGCCTTGGGTTCTCAAAACAAACAAACAAACAAACAAAAATAAACAGCCGAGACCGGTTTGGCTCAGTGGATAGAACGTTGGCCTGCGGACTGAAAGGTCCCGGGTTCGATTCCGGTCAGGGGCATGTACCTTGGTTGCGGGCACGTCTCCGGTGTGGGGCGTGCAGGAGGCGGCTGATCGATGTCTCTCTCATCGATGTTTCTGACTTTCTATCTCTCTCCCTTCCTCTCTGTAAAAAAAAAAAAAAAAATCAATAAAATATATTAAAAAAACATAACAACAACAAAAAAACCAAAAAAACCAAAACAGCGTGGGTAGAGGAGCGTTTGATGAAAATACAGGCGTCTCAACCACTCACCCCAGGCCCCAGGACTCCCCAAGGCTTATGAGCAGGTTTTGACTTTTTAAAAAATATATTTTATTGATTTTTTTTTTTCTACAGAGAGGAAGGGGGAGGGACAGAGAGTTAGAAACGTCGATGAGAGAGAGGCATCGATCAGCTGCCTCCTTCACGCCCCCCACTGGGGATGCGCCTGCAACCAAGGCACATGCCCTCGACCGGAACCGAACCCGGGACCTTCTAGTCCACAGGCTGACGCTCAAACCAGCTCTCCCGTTGTCATCACCAGGCGCCTGTGACAAGCACTGTCTTGCTGGGAGCAGGGAGACCTGTTCTGTGCATGGGTCACCGTGGTGGCATCTGGGTACCCCGTGCAGTGCCTGGCACCTGGTAGATGGTCAGGAAATATTTGTAGCAAAGACTCAAGGACTCGGGGAGTTTCCAAAACAGTTCTTAATTTTTTTAAGAAATACATTTTATTGATTTTTTACAGAGGGGAAGGGAGAGGGATAGAGAGTTAGAAATATCGATGAGAGAGACAGACCAGAATTGAACCTGGGACCTTTCAATACCCAGGCTGACGCTCTATCCACTGAGCCAAACTGGTTTCGGCTCCAAAACAGTTCTTGAGATTGACTCTTTGAGATTGACTGTCAGGTTACTGTGTAATGTGACTTTTAATCAGATACAAACTTAACTTTTGTGGCTGTGCATAATGCCTTGTTTTTAGTATGTTGTAGGCAAAGCAGGGTGTACATTGCTTGGTATAAGCCATCAACTCTGAGTTACCCTAGCGAGCTTAACACTAATTTTGAAACAGAATTCTGAATAATAATAATAATAAAAAAAAGATGCATGGTTCTTTCTCTCCATCATTTGGGAACACCAGGCTTATAAGGATTTTGTTTTCTTTGAGGCAGGTAAATATTTACATTTTCATCAAAGCCAATCTGAATGACTGTTTATGCAGAACAGTTGGACATTTGCTTAAACCTCCGAGCATTTGTCCTCTGGATGTGATATTTTGAAATTGAGACTTATGTTTAGTTCAGAGCCAGTGCTAAAATAGAATTGTTTGTGAGTGAAAGTGATGTGATATTTCAGGAGCCGGTTTTTAAAATTTCAATAGTTGATTTCATTAGTTTATTTTTGTTCACGAACAAACTATAAATGTATAGGATGACAAGACTTGAGGAGTTGAGGTTGTATCTGAATACTATTGAAAATTAGGTGCTTTATTGTCTGTGTGGCATCTTTGTAGTTTCTTTAAATGTTATTTTTCAATTTTTAAAATTGAGATATAATTGAAGATAACATTAGTTTCAGGTTTACAACATAATAAGTTGATATTTGTATATATTACAAAAAGATTACCACAGTAAGTCTAGTAAACGTCACACTTTTTCATGACTTGAGAACTTTTAAGGTACTTTCTCTTAACTATCTTATATATAATACAGTACTATTAATTATAGTTACCATGTGGTACATCACATCCCCATGACTGACTTTAAAAAGTGTCTTTAAAAAACTAAGCTTCTTGCCAAAACCGGTTTGGCTCAGTGGATAGAGCGTCGGTCTGCGGACTGAAAGGTCCCAGGTTCGATTCTGGTCAAGGGCATGTACCTTGGTTTGCAGGCACATCCCCAGTGGGGTGTGTGCAGGAGGCGGCTGATTGATGTCTCTCACTCATTGATGTTTCTAATCTTCTATCCCTTTACCTTTCTCTCTGTAAAAAAATCAATAAAATATATAAAAAAAACCCTAAGCTTTCTTGAGATGTAATTCACTTACAGTAAGATTAATCTCTTATTGTACAATTCCTGGTATACTCACTCTGTGTCTGTACATCACCATTATCTACTTCTAGAGCACGTTCATCACCCCACAAAGAAATCCCGTACCCATTAATATTCCTTGCCTTTCTCTCAGCCTCTGGCAATAACTAACCTACTTTCTGTCTCTGAATTTAACTATTGTGGACATTTTTCATAATTAATTTATAACAAGTTTCTTTTGTGACGGGTTTCTTGTGCTTAGCATAGTATTTGTTTTTTTTTTTGAGGCTGTGTAACATGTATCAGCAGCCTATACCTTTTTATTGCTGAATAATATTTCGTTAAAAAGATATACCAAATTTTGTTAATCTATTTATCTGGTGATAGACACGCTAATTTTTTCTACTTTTTGGTTACACTTGCCTTTTGGTATCTGGAGGGGTTTGGTTCCAGAACCACGCCCAGATAACAAGTCCCAGGATGCTCAAGTCCCTTATATAAACTATTTACATATAACCTATACACATCCTCCTGTAGACATTAAATCACCTGTAGATTACTTATAATGCCTAACACTGTGGTCGGCAAACTGCGGCTCGTGAGCCACATACGGCTCTTTGGCCCCTTGAGTGTGGCTCTTCCACAAAATACCACGGCCTGGCCGAGTCTATTTTGAAGAGGTGGCGTTAGAAGAAGTTTAAGTTTAAAAAATTTGTCTCTCCAAAGAAATTCCCATCGTTGTACTGTTGATATTTGGCTCTGTTGACTAATGAGTTTGCGGACCAGCGGGCCTAAAACAATGTAAATACTATATAAAAAATTGTTACACTGTGTTGTTTAGGAAATAATGACAAGAAAAATAAAGTCTGTATATGATCAGAGGCAAGCATCCTAGGATTAACTACATGGTACACATTAGCAACAACGTAACTTTTTTATCTGAACATTTTCAATCCCGGATGTGGAACCTGCGGATACAGAGGGCCTCCTGTATTCTGAATAATGCTGCTATAAACATTTATGTACAAGTTTTAGTGTGGACACATGTTTTAATTTCTCTTGGGCATATCCCAATTGGTGGGTCACATGATAACTATTTTAACCATTTGAGGAGCTGACAAACTTTATTTTTTTAAGGCACTGCATAATTTTACTTTCCCACTAGGAATGTGTGAGAGTTTCAGTTTCTTTACATTCTTGCCAATACTTGTTATTTTCTGTCTTTTTAACTTGAGCTAACCTAGTAGGTGTAAAATGGCATCTCATTGCAACTTTGACTTGCATTTCCCTGATGACTAATGATGCTAGGCGTAATTTTTTGTGCTTATTGGCCACTTACGTATTTCTTTGGAGAAATTTTGAATTGTTCATTTTTTTTATCACTAGTTTATTGCTAGTATATAAAAGAAATACAGCCCTAACTGGTTTGGCTCAGTGGATAAAGCGTTGGCCTGCGGACTGAAGGGTCCCAGGTTCGATCCTGGTCAGGGGCATGTACCTTGGTTTCGGGCACATCCCCAGTAGGGGATGTGCAGGAGGCAGCTGATTGATGTTTCTCTCTCATTAATGTTTCTAACTCTGTAAAAAATCAATAAAATATTAAAAAAATACAATGTAGTTTGGGATATATCTTCTAACTTCATCATTTAATGGTAGACTAATCCAATTTTCTTTTTCAAATCTTTCCCTCAAATAATGAGGAATGGTCTTTGAAAGCTTAAGTATAGATGCAGATTTAGATGCACATCTCCAAGTTTGGCTCTGCTTCTTACTAGTTTGTATGTGTTTTGACACAGTTTAATTGTTATACATCTTAGTGTTCTCATATGTAATGGGATAGTAATACCTATCCCATAGAATGGACAAATAAAAAAGAATGTAAGTAGGTATTCAGAACAATGCCTAGCATGTGGTAGGGATTTGGTATTTGTTGTTTATCTTCTTGTGTTAATGAACTGCATTTAAAAGCATGCCAAAAACAAAAAGCAAACAAAGCACCAAACCAAAACAAAAATAACCAAAAAACAAAACCCTTCCTAAATCAAACAAACTTAAAACCGCAGACCCACACATACATTAAAAAAACCCCAAAAACCACAAAGAAAAAAACCACAAACAAAAACCTCAAACCTCTTCCTGTCCCTATCACTTTTCTGTGACCCAAGAAAGCTATGAGTGCTTGAGGAACAGTGAAAACAGCTTGCACCACACTGTTGCATCGTAAAAGCTTCTAAATCTAAGCTGCTTATAGGGTGTGTGACAGTGTATTTGTAACTATTATTAAAAATAGTCAGTATAACTCAAAGCTGTTTGTTTTTATCCCCACATTTTTATATACTGTCCTGTTCTTTCACTGCTTATTTCTTCTAAAAGCAGAAGCAGTATGTTTTAAAATAAAAATCGATGATTACCATGGTTTGTTTTGGATGATTGCTATTAAAAAAAACCTCTCTTAGAGACAAAGGTTGATGTTGAACTTACTAGTGTTTTTGTAGGTAGGTTAGATTGCTATTTTGCATAAGAAGATATCAGAGACACAATTTAATCCATATATGAACATATGTATTGTGTTCATTGAATGTGTGTTCACTATGAACCAAAGAAAATAATTATTTACACTGGAAATACTATTTTACCAATAACACCTTATCTCCCAAATCACAACTATAAGTAAATTTATACTATAATTGGAAAGTAAAAATAGTGTAATCTGTAAAACCACAGATTGGTAATTCACAGAAATTTCTATAACTTTAAAATCAAAGTTGATCTTTTTTTTTCTTTGTTTTAATTTTTTTAAATGTAATAAGTTTTTATTGTTCAGATTATTACAGTTGCTCCTCTTTTTTCCTCCCATAGCTCCCCTCCAACCGATTCCCACCCCACCCTCTGCACTTACCCTACTCCACGGTCTTCATCCATAGGTGTGCGATTTTTCTCACCCTTCATACCCTTTCCTCCGCCTTGAGAATTGTCAGTCCACTCCCTTTCTATGCCCCTAATTCTATTATATTCACCAGTTTATTCTGTTCATCAAATTTTTTTATTTACTTGATTTTTATTATTTTTTAAAATATATTTTATTGATTTTTTACAGAAATGAACGGAGAGGGAGAGTTAGAAACATAGATGAGAGAGAGACATCGATCAGCTGCCTCCTGCACACCCCCTACTGGGGATTTTTGTGTCTGCAACCAAGGTACGTGCCCTTGACCGGAATCGAAACTGGGACCTTTCAGTCCGCAGGCTGACGCTCTATCCTCTGAGCCAAACCGGTTTCGGCTATTTACTTGACTTTTGGATTCACTTGTTGATATGTATTTGTTGTTCATAATTTTTATCTTTACCTTTTTCTTCTTCTTCTTAAAGAACACCTTTCAGCCGAGACCAGTTTGGCTCAGTGGATAGAACGTCGGCCTGCAGACTGAAAGGTCCCGGGTTCGATTCCGGTCGGGGGCATGTACTTTGCTTGCGGACACATCTCCAGTGTGGGGTGTGCAGGAGGTTAGCTGATCAATGTCTCTCTCTCATTGATGTTTCTGACTTTCTATCCCTCTCCCTTCCTCTCTGTGAAAAATCAATAAAATATATTAAAAAAAAAAAAAAAAAAGAACACCTTTCAGCATTTCATATAATACTGGTTTGGTGTTGATTAATTCCTTTAGCTTTTTCTTATCTGTGAAGCTCTTTATCTGCCCTTCAATTGTGAATGATAGCTTTGCTAGTTAGAGTCATCTTGGTTGTAGGTTCTTGCTATTCATCACTTTGAATATTTCTTGCCACTGTCATCTGGCCTGTATAGTTTCTGTTGAGAAATCAGCTGACAGTTGTATGGGTGCTCCCTGGTAAGTAATTGTTTTTCTCTTGCTACTTTTCTTTTTAAATATATTTTATTGAGGAAAGGAGAGAGAGAGAGAGTTAGAAACATCTATGAGAGAGAAACATTGATCAGCTGCCTCCTGCACCCCTCCTACTGGGGATGTGCCCGCAACCAAGGTACATGCTGTTGACTGGAATCGAACTTGGGACCTTTCAGTCCTCTGGCTGACGCTCTATCCACTGAGCCAAACTGGTTTCGGCTCTTGCTGCTTATAATATTCTCTCTTTGTCTTTTGCTCTTGGTATTTTAATTATGATGTGTCTTGGTGTGGTCCTCTTTCGATTCCTTTTGTTTGGGGTTCTGTGTGCTTCCTGGACTTGTAAGTCTATTTCTTTCACCAGGTGGGGGAAGTTTTCAGTCATTATTTCTTCAAATAGATTTTCAGTATCTTGCTCTCTCTTCTTCTGGCACCCCCATAATTCTGATGTTGGTATGCTTGAAGTTGTCCAGAGGCTCCTTACACGATCTTCACATTATTGGATTCTTTTTTCTTTTCCAGTGGAGTGTTTTCTGCTTCTTTGTATTTCAAATCTTTGACTTGATTCTTGCGATCCTCTAGTCGGCTGCTAGATCTCTGTATAATATTTTTATTTCAGTCAGTGTATGTTTAATTTCTAGTTGATTTTTTTCATATCCTCAAGAGTCTTGCTAAATTTATCCATCTTTTCTAGAAAGTTCTTGAAAAACCTTATAACTGTGTTTTTGAACTCTATATCCAGACATCTGCTTTCTTTCATTTCTTTGCTTTTCTCCATTTTTTTTTCATTTGTAATCTGTTTCTTTGTCTCCGCATTTTGGCTGCTTCCCTTAGTTGATAGAGTGGCTTTGTGTGCTAGGTGTCCTCTAGGGCCCAGTGGTCAACTTTCCCAGTTACCTGAGGTGGACACTCTTGGTGCGCCCTTTTGTGGACTGTTTTCACAGTCTTGTGTAGTCAAGCCTTGATTGTTTTTGGTATCACTGGGAGAAATTGACCTCCAGGCCAATTGGCTGTGAGGATCCGCTGTGTCTATGCTGGGAAAACTGTGCTGGAGACACCCTTATGAGATAAGACTTGCAAAAGCCTCTGTGCTCAGCTTGGGTGGGGCAGAGTCTCAGGGCTGGAGCAGACACCATTGAAACCAAACCCCATAATCTTACTCATACAGTGATTGCTACTTTCAATACCTTACACATTTTTTCCCTCTGGAACTTTTTCTGTGTATCTTTCTAATAATAGATAGACACATTCACAAAAATACATATAGGCATTTTAACTCAAACAAGATAAAACTGCACAAAATGTCTTTAATATTTATTTTACTTAAAATAATCTTGATTTAGGTAAAATTTATATACCATAAAATTTACCCTTAAAAATATATTTTTATTGATTTCAGGGTGGAAGGGAAAGAGAAACATCAGTGGTAAGAGGAAATCATTGATTGGCTGCCTTCTGCATGCTTCCTACTAGGGATTGAGCCCCCAACTCAGCATGTGTCCTTGACCAGAATTAAACTGGGACCCCTGAGTCCCTAGGGCGACACTCTATCCATGGAGCTAACCCTGTTAGAGCTAAGATTTACCAATTTTAAAGTGTATAGTTTTCTGACTTTGGAAAAGTATATAGAGTTATCTTATTATCAGTAGAGTCAGTAGAAGTAATAGAAAGTTGTTCCTTTTATGTCCTGGCTGGATAGGCGCAGTGAATAGAGCATCTACATGTGGACCAAAGGGTCCCAGGTTTGGTTCTGGCCAAGGGCACCTACCTTGGTTGCAGGCTTCTTACCGCCCTGGCCCTGGTTAGGGCGCATGCAGGAGACAACAATCAATGTGTTTCTCTCACATCGATGTTTCTCTCTTCTTCTCTCATACTCTCTCTAAAAACCAATGGAAAAATATCCTCGTTTGAGGATTAAAACAAAAACAAAAAACAAAGTGAGAGGAGGAGTTAAATTATAATCCTGTTTTAAGTCTCAGAGAACACTTGGTCTGGTTATCAAGGATCATTTTTGCCAATCATGAGTCTTACATTGGATTAAAATGTAGGTTTTGTAAAAATATTGGTGACTGAAGTTCAGAATTCTGTACTTCTGTGTGTGTTTTTAAAAAATATATTTTATTGATTTTTTTACAGAGAGGAAGGGAAAGGGATAGAGAGTTAAAAATATCGATGAGAGAGAAACATCTATCAGCTGCCTCCTGCACGCCCCCCACTAGGGATGTGCCTGCAACCAAGGTATGTGCCCTTGACCGGAATCGAACCTGGACCCCTCAGTTTGTAGACAGACGCTCTATCCACTGAGCAACACCGGTTTCGGCTGTACTTCTATGTTTTGACCTAGATTTCACTCTCTCTGACCAATGTGAATGCAGAGTATTACATTTTCACTAATTTTGAATTTCTAGATTCCTGCTGGCTTGAGTGTGTTTTACTGTAGCGTCCCTTTCTTCTAATTATCTCACGATAGGTTTCTTTTGATCATATTTATTTCAATAAAGGATAGTTTCTTTTCACTTTGGGATTGTTGGGAAAAACTAAAAATACTTGAAATGGATTTGGAAGAAGATTACTGGGTAGCTTCAATGGAAAACTAGTTTGTCTGGAATGCTGTGTACCTTTCTTGGTTATCTGATTCTATGAAGTTTGCACCTTTCATTGTCTTTGCACTACTTTATAGCCCTGTACATTGTCCTGGACACCTAGGCTATGATATCCCGGTAAGCAGAGGAAAACTAGAGGTTGTCTGTGTGAGAGATGAGCTCTGCCTTTCTTCCTCCTTCCGGTCGAATTTGTTCTTTTTAATGCAAATACCTCTGAGGAGTCTGTTGCTTTTGCACAGGGTGGTGTGTTACATATTAGATCTGCCCTCTTGGATTGAGGGACTCAACTTAATCTTAAAGGAAGACATGGAGAAGAAAATTATACTTTTTGTTTTAATTTCAGTTAGGGCCAGCCTACTTAGACATGCAAACTGTCTCTTGGTACTGCTGTCTTAAGTTTCTTCCGATAGGACTCTAATGCAGTTCATAATTTTCATGTTTTAAAAATGAATAACATTTGACTGAGTCACTCCCTTTGGTTTTAAGGTCACTGCTATAAAGTCATAGAAAACTTACTGAGTTGGAAAAGTCAACATCAAAATAAGGTCTTAAATTGCCAAGATATAATTTCTAGCAGATATTTTTTTCTTTTTAGTGATCTCCAAAAAACTGGTGTTTCTCTTAGAAATTCCATGGTAGTACCCAAATTACAGTTACCAAATTTGCCAATCTAAAAAGATTCATTGGTACATTAAATTTTTATTTTTATTTTAAAACATATACTCGTTTTCTAATATTTGGAGAAGAGAAAGAAAAACTTAAGAAAAATAATCCATAATCTTATATTCAAAGATAACTTATCATTGTTAATACTTTGATCTTGTATCTTTCATTATTTTCCTAAGTGGAACTATATTTTTATTTTTTTAAATATATTTTTATTGATTTCAAAATAAAAGGGAGAGAGAAAAAGTGATGGAAACATCAATGATGAGAGAGAATCATTGATGGGCTGCCTCCGGCACTCCCCCTACTAGGGATTAAGCCCCCTACTGGGCATGTGCTCTTCACTAGAATTGAACCCAGGACCCTTTAGTCTGTAGGCTGATGCTCTATCCACTGAGCCAAACCAGCTAGGGGTAGGTTTATATTTTTATCTTTCCCTTAGTATAACTTTATGTATATGTTAATCCTCACCTGAGTATATTTTTTTCATTGCCTTTTAGGGAAGGAGGGAGGGAGGAATGGTGGAGGTAGGGTTTGGGGGGAGAGAGAGTGTGTGAGAGACAGGGAGAAAGAGAGAGAGAAACTGATGTGAGAGAGAGAGACATTGATTGGTTGCCTTCCACACATGCCCTGATTGGCCAAAGATCAAAGCTGTAATCCAGGTATGCGCCCTATACCTGGAATGGAACTCGTGACCCTTGGTGTTCTGGCTAATGCTCTAACCATCGAGCAACACCAGCTTGGGCTCTTCAGTATAACTTTAAATTGCCGAGGAAAAGCTTGAGTACTCTTATTCATTCTATCAAAAAATATATATATGTAAGTATAAATATGTAAGTTTATAAATAAATAAATATATATATATATATATATATATTTATTTATATATATATACAGATAAACACACACACACACACACACACACACATACACACACACTCTCAAGGCACTATGTTGGCTGCTTCTTGGAAAGCTTATTGTCTTCCAGGGTACAACAGTTAACTGTAATATAGATTAGAACATGGAGAATGTTCATGTCCTCATGTTGTTCAGACAAGGAACCCCTCCGGATTACCAGAACTTTATCTCACAAAGCTTCTTTGTTTGTAGATTCCTCTCTTTGGTGCTAAGACTATTGGCCAGAGGAGTCCTGATGGTCCCGTGCTGAGCAAAGCCGAATTTGTTGAGAAAGTTCGTCAGAGTAACCAGGCCTGTCATGATGGAGATTTCCACACAGCTATCGTTTTATACAATGAAGCTCTGGCTGTGGACCCTCAGAACTGCATCTTGTACAGCAATAGATCCGCAGCGTATATGAAAATCCAGCAGTATGACAAGGCCCTGGACGATGCCATCAAAGCTCGGCTTCTCAACCCCAAATGGCCTAAGGTAGAAATTTTATTTACTTTCCAGAATCTTCTGTTGTTCCATGTTGCCAATTGGCGCGAGATTCAAGACTGCACAATTGGTTAAATTTCCGCCTTGCTGCTCTGCTGGAAACCCTACTTTTGTTGGTCTAGTCTTTTCCTTTTACGTCTTCCTTCTTATTTACGCCAGCCTCTGTGTTTGAAGTTTTCTCCTTTGCCCCCAGTATTATTGGGCTAAGTAGGTCCAGTTCAACTCCTATCCCCAAACCCTTAATCCTCACGGGAGGATATTTTTTCATTGATTTTTTTTTTTTTTTTTTTAGAGAAGAATGGAAGGAAGGGAGGGAGGAGGCATGAGAGAGAGACATCAGTGAGAGAGAGAGAGAGAGAGAGAGAGAGAGAGAGAGAGAGAGAGAGAGAGAGAGAGATGAGAGAGAGAGAGAGATGAGAGAGACAAGAGACACATACATTGATTGGCTGCCTCCTGAGCCTGAAACCTAGCTATGTACCCTTGTCTGGGAATCAAGACCCTTGGTTGCACAGGCCAATGCTCTAACCACGGAGACACACCGGCCAGGATCAACCCTTAACCTTTTCCTGTAATATTGAGCTATGAGTATAATAAAACATTGTCTATTGCTAATTTCACTTAATTACTTACATTGTTATATAAACATGTCACTGGAGTGTATCTGAGTCTTAAACTAGCTTGAAAATTCCTTGACAGTTTGTCTTCTGTGAAGGCCTGTGCTAGGGGTTGGGGGCAGGCTGGGAGAAGTCAGTGGTGTAATACTTTCAACAATAAAAATGAAAAAAAAAATGATACTATACCATGGAACAATAAAGAAAGTTTGTCTTCTACTTATTTATAGCCCTACCATTGCTGGCCTCTTAAAAAAAAAATCAATGTCTAAATTATGTGGAGAACCTTTTTCTGCCAGGGTTCATTTGGATATTTATAACATCATTTGAAGGCCATCCAACATTATCAACTTAAAAATTAGCCTATTATATTTGATCAAATATTTAATTAACTCAGCTCTAATGCCTTGGCAGGGCCAGACCAAATGATTTCCCAGGCCTTAATATGGACTTTCCCCACCGCTGGTCGAGATCAATGAGAAAATTAGGATATGTCACTGCATTTTCTTGTTGAATTTTTCTAAGGATGCAGACTTCACAGATCATGAACATATCACCCTGACGGTTTAGAAGTTCTTGTTTATTGTTAGCTGAATTCCTCAACAGTTCTAGTCTACTTTTTAATCAGTTCTGGAAGAAATCTAACATTTCTTTCAAATATCCCACGTTAAAACTTCCTTTCATATGTTTAGTGAGATAACATGGTATAATGGGAATAGCAAATAGAGGCAGTACAATTAGAAATGATTGCAAGCTGAAAAAATCATGCAGTGTGATCTTTGGAAAAGCTTTGGTTCTGTGACTTTTAAAAGTTTTTGTGAAAATATTAAAAACTTTCTTGCTGCAGATTATAAATGTATAAGCAAATATTAAACTATTTAGTGCATTGATTTAAACTGTTAGAAAAATTGAGAATTTGTTTTATTATTTTAAAAAATACATTTTTATTGATTTCAGAGAGGAAGGAAGAGGGGGAGGAAGATAGAAACATTTTATTTAATATGACAAGTAAACTAAATAAAATTAATCTTTTTTGGAAGTTGAAGTATTACTACTACCAAAATTGGAACATTATTCTTTTTGTTGATTTTAAAAGAGGGGGGAGAGAGAGAAACATTGATGTGAGAGGGAAACATTGATCCGTTGCCTCCTGTATGAGCCCTGAGTGAGGATCAAACCCACAACCTAGGTATGTACCCTGACCAGGAATCAAACTCAGAACCTTTTTGGTGTATAGAAGGATTCTTCAACCAATTGAGCTACCAGCAAGGGCTATTTAATTAAAAAAAAAAAAATATATATATATTTATTGATTTCAGAGAAGAAGGGAGAGAAACATCAATGATGAGAGAGAATCATTGATTGGCTGCCTCCTGCATACCCCTGACTAGGAATCGAGCCTGCCACCACTGAACTATGCCGGCTGGTTTATTTTTAATTTTGAAATAATGTGAAGCGTATGGGAAAGTTGTGAGATTATTTCAAAGGACTCTTAAATCCTACATCTAGATCCTCCAATAGTGAATATTTTACCATATTTAGCTTATAATATACTCCAAGTAAATTGTTATTTTCAAAATCATTTGAAAGTGCAGACATGATGTCCCATCATCCATAAATCCTTCATTATGTACTGAGAATACTCTTGATATATATCCGCAGTATAGTCATTAAATTTAAGACATTAGCATTGATACGATACTGCTATTTAATTGACAATCCTATTCAAATTTCAAGGATTGTCCCAGTGCTATCCTTTATAGGCACTTTTCCCTTTCTGGTCCAGAAGTACTTGGCAAGAAGTATATTAGGAGTCTGTTCAGCTAATAGATGGTAGTATATGGTCAATACCTCCTGCTCACATTACAAATACCTTATTTAATTGACTGGATTTTTACCACTCGTGAGTTCTTGATTGTTAGTTCCTTAGTTTGGGTCCTGAATTTTGACCCCTTATCCTTTGATCTGGACTGTCATCCTTTCCCCAAACCCCCTAATCTGTAGCTCATTGCTACTAATATGAACTTTTTGCCCGACTCTCTTGATCCTAGCAGTCGGTTCATCTCTCTTTTGTTCTTTTTTTAAAAAAGTATTTTATTGATTTTTTACAGAAAGGGAGAGAGATAGTCAGAAACATCTATGAGAGAGAAACATCAATCAGCTGCCTCCTGCACGCCCCCCACTGGGAATGTGCCCGCAACCAAGGTACATGCACTTGACTGGAACCGAACCTGGGACCCTTCAGTCTGCAGGCCGAAGCTCTATCCACTGAACCAAACTGGTTAGGGCTCTTGTGTTCTTTTATCATAATAACTAGAGGCCTGGTGCATGAAATTTGTGCATGAGTATGGTTCCTAGGTCTAGCAAGGAAGAGCAGGTCCCAGCTGACCTCTGGGCCCTGGGAAGCAGCTGGGTCCCTGGGCCCCCATGCAACCCCTCCTCCTGAGTCACATTGTCCAAGTCCACGTGGAGATGCGGTGAGCGCAGCCGGACACCGTGAGCTGGGATGCAGGGTGGGCCTCTTAGGCCACCCAGCTGGAAGCTGGGCCGGTTCCTTGTGGGCGCCTGGCACCTGGGCGCGGGGGCTTCCCTGGCGTGTGAGCCCTGGTGTCCTAGGGGAGAATAGCAAGTGGAGTGAGAGTGAGCTCAGGGGACACCCCACATTCTCATCACACCTTGTCCCCATCACCTCCACTTTCAGGTAGCCTGTGAGAGGTCGCAGCGCATCACCGATGCCCACCATGTTTCATGCCACGCCCTGGTGGTCAGCACATGTCATAGTGAGCAGTTGAACTCCCGGTCTTCCAGTCCACCTCTCAGTCAAATGACT
>PVJN01027151.1:0-28353 GCA_004026805.1 Lasiurus borealis
GCTCTGTCTAATCCCCCAGGCCCTCGCCTCCATTCGGCGCACATGGAGTTTTGTTTGCGCCCAGCGGCTTCCTGGGCGTGTAAAACTCCTCTGACATCGTTATTTAGGGGCGCCCATCCCCCCCGCCGAACCACAGCCTCACACAAAACCTCTGCAGCTGGTCAGCTCCCAAGCCCCTTTTGATGATTGTTTTCCAGCCCAGCCTGGCAGCTTGCAGTTGATTCTCTTTCCTGCGCGGCCCCCCACGTCCCCTCCCCACCCCCCTCCACCCCAAGTTCATGCTACTCCAGACAATGAGATCTCCAGAGGTAGCCCGCAGGCCTGGAGACGCCCGTCTGACGCCTCCCTCATGCCCTCTTCTTCCCACTTCTTTTCATTCTAAGCAGATGCACTGCGTTCACCGAGACTTTTAAGGGGAAGATCCTGCTACCTCTCTGTCTCCCCCCTCTCCTCCCCTCTCTCCTCTCTTCTCCCTCACTGGCTTTAGTATAAACTCACTTCTTAAAGTTAAGAAAAATAGCAGCAGCAATAAATACCCAGAAGTGATGGGACCCCTCCTCTCTGCAGAGTGTGAGTTTGCGACAGACCGGAATCAGGGGCCACCATGCAGCTTGGGCTGTGGCCCAGTTACCTACTCGGGAAGTTTCTTCCTCCCTTACTGTGCTGAGAAAATGGGGTACCAGTAACCCAAAGCAAGTGGCAGTTAATGGCCAATTAGCGCAGTGACTCACCGACTGACAAGACGTCGTCTCTATAGCTTTTTTGTTTTGTTTTGTTTTTTGGGTTGTTATCAAATACAGGCTTGCATTGCTCTTATTTACAGGAAAAATATTGCTCCAGAGAAACCGTGTTCATTGGCATGCAGCGTCGCATTACATTTTAATTGAATAATTCAGTAGGTTTGATTTAGATATTATGAAACTATGTAATAGCTGTAATTGAGAGGATCTAGAAAGATAAATGACTAAAAGGCCGAGTTGGAGATGGGTGTTAAACTGCTGAAAAAAAATACAGAGCAAAACGTATCCGAATATAAAGTACTACTGATGTTTGCATTTAGGAAAATAAGTATTGAACCAGGGCTAATTGGAAATAGGAAGAGAGCAAGTGGAAAATTGTTCAGTGACCTTGAAAGTTCTTTTCATTTGGGTTTTGCATTGGGAATTGCGTTTTTGTAGTTTGCTGATACTTGTGTTAAAGTTATATTTTAGAGTCAATGTAGATTTTGTCAAATTAAATTTTTTGAAGGACTACCTAAATGCTTTTTAAAATTGAGATATAATTGACAGGTTGCATTGTATTAATTTCAGGCATACAACATAATGATTCAATATTTTTATATAATGCAAAATGATCATCACAAATAAGTCTAATATATTTTTTTGAAAGCTGTTTTCAAAATGTGTACTGCAGATACTTTATATAGTTACTATATGTCTTGAATTCACTAAATCTAATCCCAAAGGAATCTCAAAAGCATTCCCTTTGCCTGGAATTCTTTCCTTGTGCCATGATTAAATGGGCAGGAAGAATAGATAAGAGTACTAAACTCTCATTCTGTAGACCTGAACACTCATACCTATTACCACCCATTTTTGTGACTCTGGGCAGATCACCTGACTTTGTTAAAATAAGAGAAATTGGCCTCAATCATCTCCTTTGACATTGTTATTTAGGGATGCGTTTTAGCACGGTGATCTGTGTTAAATTCATTGGTTTTGGTGTCATATTTCATTTTCTTATATAGATACTAGAGGCCCGGTGCATGAAATTCATGCACTGGTAGGGTCCCTAAGCCTGCCTGGTGATCAGAGCTGATTGGGGGCCTTCTGGCTGCCAGCTGGGGCTCCTTCCATTCTGTGCTGCCCCCTGGTGGTCAGTGCATGTCATAGTGAGTGTCAAACTCCCCGTCTCCTTGTCAAACTCCCTAGGGGAGTTTGCATATTAGCTATATATATATATATACACATACACACACACACACACACACACACACACACACGCACACATATGAGAATAAGGACTAATCAGTGTAGTTATCACAAATGAAATGCCCACGTCATAACAGGAATAGCCATTTCAGGGATTACTAGGAACACAGTGAGGACTGTTGGAGCCAGTAAGTGATGGTGCAAAATGTAAGAAATCAAGAGGTATAATTGTATTCTGAGCAATAACTTTTTAAAATATGTTTTTATTAGATTTTAGGGAGAGGAAGGGAGCGGGGAGAGATACACAAACATCAGTGATGAGAGAGAATCCTCGATTGGCTGCCTCCTACATGCCCCTTACTGGGAACCGAACCTGCAACCCCCGCCTGTGCTCATAGGTCCACACTCAACCACTGAGCCATGCCAGCCGGGCACCAGTAATAATATTTAAAGTAAGCTCTTCTTAAAGTAAGAGATACACACAGAAAAGTGAAAGCACCTAAGGATGCCCCTGGGAATTTCCCCACAGTGAGCACCCCGGGTAACGAACAACACCGAGCAGAATGTGACCGCCGCCTCCAGAGTCACTGCCCGGCCGGCCGGGTGGCTTGTGCGCCACGGCGAGCGTGCCCGCTTTAGAATTTGCAATCACGTGGCTTCTTTTTCTCCACTATATTTTTGTGACACTCATCCATGTTGTTGCGTGTCACATACTTTATTCCTGCCCAGTGTTCAATAATGTTTTCATTGCATGACTGTACCACAGTTTACCTGTTGTCCTGTCCGATGTCTAGGTGTTCTACTTTGTGGCTAAATGTCTTCTGGTGCCGCATACAGATTTCTGTCGGGCTGTGCATGGAGTTGGGACCGCCGGATCACAGGATGTGTGTATGTTCAGCTCTTGCAGATGCTGCAAGGGACTCTCTGAAGTGCTGGTTCTTGCCATTCCTGTTGGCAGACTGTGAGCGTCCCATTGGTTTTCCACCCACATTTGGGATTGCCTGTCTCTGATTTCGGTCATTCTGGTGGGTGTGGAGCCATGTGGCACTGAGGGTGTAATCTGCATTTTCCTGAGGACCACTGCAGTTGAGCTCTTCTTCATATACTTGCTGTTTATTTGGAGCACTAAGATAGTTTTATGACACTGCATTTAAAAGAAATGACACTTCTGCCCTGGCCGGTTTGGCTCAGTAGATTCAGCTTCGACCTGTAGACAGAAGGGTCCCAGGTTCGATTCCGGTCACAGCACATGCCCAGGTTGTGGGCTCGATCCCTGGTAGGGGGCATGCAGGAGGCAGCCAATCAATGATTGTCTCTCATCATTAATGTTTCTCTTCCTCCCTCCCTCTTCCTTCCTCTCTAAAATCAATAAAAACAAAACAACAACAAAAAAAATAAATAAAAGAAATGAAACTCCCTTACCTTAAGAAGGGACATGGTAAATTAATGTTATATAAAACATTTGGCATAACCACTTACTCTAGCTCCATATTTTATAAATTGTGAAATTCTTTGAAAATCTTTTCTAGCTTAAGGAAATGACTCAGTGTATTTCAAACCATCAAATTAATTTAAAATGCTTATATTTTGTGTTCTTAAGGCGTGTTATTGATACTATTGGGGGGGGTATGAAAATGAATAATTTTCTCCTCTAGAAAAATAGTAGTAGACATTGTTGAGATCAATCTAAGGGTGGTCCCTGTAACCAAGCTCAGCCACCTACTGACATAGTGAGGATGTGCAGTCTGTTAGAGCTGTGTTTCTGGGATAGAGACCCCTTCTCCATGTGCTCCCACATTTCCCAGCCTTCCATGCAGTTCTGGTGGGTCTGTAGGACTGGTTTCTGGCCAATGGACTGTGCGTGAGAATATTGTCACTTCTGAGGCCCTGTACCTCCTCTCTTGATCTGCTCTGGGACTTGTGGACCCGGAGGCCATGCCCTCCACCATGTAGGCATGAAGGCATCAGTGATGCTGTAGCCATCAGCGATGCTGTAGCCGTCAGTGATACATAAGTGAATCCACCTCATGTTAGTGAATGGCCACCCCTTGGTTTTTATAAAAAGACTAGAGGCCCGGACACAAAATTTGTGCACAGGTAGGGTCCCTAGGCCTGGCCAACGATCAGGGCTGATCTGTGGGGCAGGGAGATTGGGAGGCCCCTTTGGCACCTTCCTTGGCTGGTCTGGGGCCTGTAGGCTGGGGGCAGCTCCTGCGTTGAGCGTCTGCCCCCTGGTGGTCAGTGTGCATCATAGCAACCAGTCGTTCTTCTGGTCCTTCCAAGGTTTGGTTGATTTGCATATTAGGCTTTCATTATATAGGATACCCGGCAGCCCCTGAAATATTTGATGTCCCCCATTTTTGTGAGGAGAGTGCCGTCTTTCTTAAATACTAGAGCTCAGAGAATATGCTTATGAGGACAAATATGTTCCTGTTAGGAAAATAGAAAAGACCATAGAACTTGCTTTACTATACTACCCAATGAGAAGGAAACATAAAAGCAAGTGTGTAAGGTGTCTGGTTACCAGAGAGTCATGGTTATCATTTACATGGAATCCCATGTTTTTATATGATTTTAACTGCTTTGCTTTTTTTTTTTTAATTTTCAACTCTCACAAGAAGCACATGTCACCGAATGTATTGGAGGATTATGAAAAAGTGCCATAGTCTGTCAGAATGTGTGGAATATTGTTCTTACAAAGAGCTTAGGGCCTAATTGAGATGAAAAAAAAATACTTTATTTAGAAAATTAAGGTCTTTTTCATTTATCATATAAAATACTTTGCACAAGTGTGATTTCTCTGAAAAGCTCTAATGAGTTTGTTTTTTGTTCTAGAAAGAATTCCCAGCAACCAAAAGTAAGCCTGAGTTAGCACTGAGGTAGGAAGTATTCTGTACACCACAGGGTGTGCTAATCTTGAACTAAGTTACTGAAGCAACTTCAGTAGGAACCTTTGGAAACATGAGATGTGTGGTATCGGGGAAATGATCTCAAACAACATTGGTTAAGAAGTTAAAGTGAATAAAAAGCATGTGATAAAAATATGCAGTGTTCTCATTGACTTGTTTAAATACCTTACGTAAGATTAATATTCTATAAACTTACAAAAGGAAAATCTTATTTCTCCCTGTTTAACTTCTCTATGGTTATTGTCAAGGAATACTATTTTTGCATGTGAAATTTCACAAGTCTGTATGACAGAATTGTTATTGGATGAAAGGATTTAGTTTGAACAACATCACCATGAGAAAAAAAGATAGCTGCTCCTTAATAAATGATTGGACTAGTTTTTTACTGGTGTTACTGGAAATAGGTGTCTAGTGCCCTTTCTGTGTAATATTTATTTTTTAAATATATTTTTTATTGATCTCAGAGGAAGGGAGAGGGAGAGAGATAGAAATATCAACGATGAGAAAGAATCATTGATTGGCTGCCTCCTGCATGCCCCATACTGGGGATTGAGCCCACAACCCAGGCATGTGCCCTTGACCAGAATCAAACCTGAGACCCTTCAGTCTGCAGGCTGATGCTCCATCCACTGAGCCCAACCAGCTAGGGCTTGATTGGTTTAGAGAGAAACATTCAGGGCAACAAAAATCATTGAGGCGACCGGCAGAGCGAATGGGGGAAGTCTCTTTGGCACCTCCGTTGGCTAACAAACTTTTTACAGGAAATACAGATAGGTAACTGTTTCTTTAAAAAAAAAAAAGTATTTTTTTATTGACTTCAGAGAGAGAATCAATGATTGGCTGCCTCTTGCACGCCCCACCCTGGGGGATCAAGCCTGTAGTCCAGGCATGTGCCCTGACCGGGAATCAAACTTGACCTCCTGGTTCATAGGTTGATGTTCAACCACTGAGCCACCCCTGCTAAGCTGGTATATGTGTTCATAAAGGATCTAACATGAAAAGCCTTTAAATGACTAGGCTAGAGGTTAGACCGCTAACATTCTTTATTGATGGGATAAAGAATATACAACTATGTGCGCGATGAAGTTAACATTAACAATATAGTATATTTCCCAGGGGCTGGGCCAACATTCCCTTCAAAACACCGATTCTTAAGTTCTTTGCAGCTGCACTGAGACCCCTCCCCTTAAACTTCACGTCCTAGAACCTCAGGCCGAGGTGGAGGGGCACAACCCACGCTGGGCTTTGAGAATAAAGAGCAGAACATGTGCCTGGGTGAAGTGCTGGGTTTCTAGCGGGCACAGCATCCATCACGACTCGCCCTCACCTGGCCTTCTGTACGGTGTCAGACACACAATGGAGAGTAAGATGGCGGCCACAGACACCGGAGGAAGCCGACCTTGGAGAGGTCTGTGAGAGCCACGTTCATTGCTGACCGCATTGCAGGATGGGGCCGCCTTTCCCAGGGAACCCGGCGGCGCAGGTATGTCAGAGCCGTCAGCGGGCCTGGCGCTGCCAAGGGCCGGGGAGGAAATACCTCGCTACACCCCGCAGCTCCACCTCCGGGGCTCCCCAAAAGCACAGCAGAGAGCCAGCGGCGTGGCTGCGCGCCAGTAAACTTTCTCCAGAACCCGGCTGCAGGCCTCGTGCGGTTGGCTTGCTGATCCCTCCCTAAGTAGGAGCAAAGGCACATTTGCATTTCCTGCAGAAAAACGGGTGAGCTTCCTTCTGCACATCAAGGTCTTCCCTCCCAAGTTCACCCACCAGATGAATTATTCCGACCCTCCAGAATTAGAGAGAGCGCAGGGAGAGGAAGACACCGGGAATGATGCTAATGCGCCCCCCTCCTAAGAAAGGGGGGCAGTTCTTAGGTCTTCAGGCATACCTCTTTCCCGTGGACACAAGAAGCCGGGCACAAGGTGCCATCTGCATGGAACAGTCCCGCTTTGCGAGTCGGGCGTGTGAGTGTTGACTTTGGCCGTTCCTCACGGCCGCCTGCTGCCGCCTGGTGCCAGTGCAACCACGAACGAGCTCCCAGGACTCTTCCCTCCGACCACACGTGGACATGAGGCCCGTCCTCGGCTCACGTGACAGCGCAGCTTTCTCCACTGATTGGTTCCTGGGCATCCCGTGCCTGCAGAGCGCCAGGCATCTGAAGCTTAAGCTAGGGATCCGGCGGGGAAAGGATGGTCTCTGAGCTGCAACCCGAAGGAGGAGTAGGGGGTGGCCAGGGGTCAGGGGCGGCGAGGAGAAGAGTGTCCAGTAGAGTGGACAGCACAGGTGAGAGGGACAGAGCTCAGTGTGTCTCTGGGAGAAGCACAGTTTGACTGGAGCGAGTGTCGAGGGACAGTGGAGGGAGGTGAGTCTGGGAAGGAAAAGGAGCGCATGTCCCAGGGCCCAGTAAGAGCTGGGCTTTGTCAGAAGGTCCCCGAGCAGTAGCCAGAGGACTCAAGCCCGTGGAGGATGTGAAGTCTGCCTTCTTTTTTAAAATGTCTTTTAGTTGAGTTCAGAGAGAAAGGGAAAGAGAGAGAGACAAGCACCAATGATGAGAGAGAATCATTGATCAGCTGCCTGCTGCCTGTCCCCTCCTGGAGATGGAGTCTGAAACCCCAGCATGTGCCCTGACCGGGAATCGAACCCCGACCTCCTGGTTCATAGGTCGATGCTAACCACTGAGCAACACCAGCGGGCCAGTTGGCATTCTTGAATCCGCGGCGGCTGCGTTAGAAGAGGCAGAGATCGACGCCCTGCCGCTGGGTGGGTGCACAGTAGCCACGAGCCGCAGGTGGCTGCGGAACTGGATTTTAATTTTGTTTTGAAAACTGAAGCAATATAAAATGCTTTCCCTTAAACTTCCTTCTTTTGCTGTTGTTGCTAGGAATATTTTAACACTTAAGCTGTCGAAAACATAAAGCCGAAATCGAGATGTGCTGTAGGTCTGAAACCCATACTGGATTTTGAATTCATGCTGCTTTGGAAGAAAAAATAGTAAGATCTATCAATAGCTTTATTGTTGGTCACTTGTTGAAATGACAGTATATATCTTGGATATATTTGGTTGTGTAAAGTATATCGTGTAAAATAGTTTTAAATAGCTTTTTAGATGTGGATTGGAGAACTTTAGAGTTCATACATGCCCTAGCCGGTTTGCCTCAGTGGATAGAGCATCCGCCTGTGGACCAAGGCTCCCGGGTTCGATTCCGGTCAAGGGCACATACCTGGGTTGCAGATTCCTCCCCAGCCCCGGGCCCTGGTCGGGGAGCGTACAGGAGGCAGCCAATTGATATGTTTCTCTCACATCAATATTTCTCTCTTTCTCTCTCCCATTTTTTTCTAAAAAAATCAATGGGAAAAAAAAAATCCTTAGATGAGGATTAAAAAAAAAAAATCATACATAACAGGTACTCTGCATCTGCTCTGGCCAGAGGCCAGTCCGAAGGTTGCAGGAGTCCGGGTGAGAGGCGGTGACCCGAGTTAGGGGGTGCCAGCGGTTAGATGGACAGAGGTGACAGCTGTCTAGGAGGTGAAACAGAGGACTTGGCATTGGACTGAATGAGAGAGATGGCGAATCAGTAAAAAGGAATAAAAGGGAGCTTTTGAATAAGGGGCTGGCTGGAGGGAGTTAATGGGGGGAAAAGGGGAACGTATGTAATGCTTTCAACACTGAAGAATTTTTTTTTTTTTAAAGGAGCCTCCAAGAACCGGAGTAAGGGAATGTGTGATAGGAGCTGATAGCCATGTAAACAAACAAAAACACATGTTCTTTTCCATTGACCATCGAAATGGAACTCTGGAGTTAAACCAGTATTTTCCTGCTTCTATTAGCATTTTTAATGTTTGCTATTTTGTAGGTACTCCCTAGGAATGGGTTCCTCAGAGTTATTAATTTTGCATACAATTCTTAGATTGCATCCAAACATCAAACTTTACCGTGAACGGTGAACGGTTTACCATCTTTATAGCCTCGTCACTGAACCCTTTAAATCAGTTACCAAGTGGTAAGTAGGATACAAGGCCTTCGTATATAAATTCTCTCAATGTCCTCAAATTTGATGGGATGGCTGAAACTTATTTACACTTTTTCCTTAAGTTTAAGCTTATTCCTATTTAAAAGAATAAGCGCTTTATTTGCGTATGAAGGTTTACCACCTCCTCGCTGCTTTAAAGGTGAAGCCCTGAATTGTCTGCCGAATGTTAAGTGGTTAATACCTTCCCCTAAGAAAGAGGATGCGTTTCTAGCTTCGTTTCCCAGTCTCTCCAGTGCATGAAAGCAGGCGAGACAGTTTGGTGACCCCGGAGCGACCTTTTAGTCGCCGGCTCCTTAGACAACAGGGCCTGTCCTCTTCATTGGCATTCGGATCACGGGCGGCCACTGGGCTGAGGGCAGAGCCCGGCACAGCTTTGGGGCTTAGACAAAGCCGCGCTGGCAGAGGGGCCCAGTTGTCAGGGTAGCTGGCCGCATTGTAAAGAACTGTTGCATAATGGGGAGACCAAGTAGAACTATTAGGATGCAAATGTGAAGAAAATGGGGGAGCGGACCTGCAAAAACAAACATTTCTTTTTTTTCGGTGAAGAGTCTATTCAGGGCGCTTTCTCCTGTTTAACTTCTCGGGGCTAAAGAGGGAGTTGGTGCCATTGGAGTATATTAGCTGATCTTCCTCTCTGGCCGTACGGCTGCTCTATGTTATTTTAACATGAACAGATCATTTGTATGAAGAGACCAGAGTACTGGAGTGTTTTGGAATCGTTTCGTGATTGACAGGCGTGGCCTACTTTAGCCCAGATCAGCTTCTGTGTGTGATTTTTATTCCCACATCAGGACAAAGGAGACTTTTGGCCCTTGATTTGATTTCATCTGATTTCTGCCGAAGTATTCTCATCTTTGACACCCAGGAACTTTTCTTACCGGACTCTCGTTGCTGTCTGATTTAGTGTAGAATCAAGAGGAAAGAATCAGGCCTGGCTAGTGTGGCTCAGTGGTTGAGCATTAACCTATGAACCAGATGGTCACAGTTCAATTCCTAGTCAGGGCACATACCCAGGTTGTGGGCTCCACCCCAAGTGTGGGGTGTATAGGAAGCAGCTGATCCATGATTATCTCTTGTCATTGATGTTTCTGTGTCTCTCTCTCCCTCTCCCTTCTTCTCTGATAACAATAACAATATATTTTTTAAAAAGAGGAAAGTATCAAAATCCTTGAATCCAGTTTTATTTTACGGTCTTACTAAGGAATCTGCCTTTTCCCTGGTCTCTCTCACTCGGTTCATTCCTGTCTCAGGTTGCCCACTTTCCTTCTACTTTCTTCACTTTTATTTCCCTTTCTGCTTTTCATCTTCCTTAGCAAATATAGCGGAACCCACTCATTGGTCAATGCGTCGGCCGGAAAGGAGATAGAATAATAATAAAATGGAAAGTGGACTTTCTTCACCTAGGTTAGTGGTCAGAAGTAAAGATAGCTCTGTGTACTCAGCAGGGACTACTTGCCCAGCACTGTTTTGGGTGCTTTCAATGAATCACCTCGCTTAATCCTCCCCGCAGTCTTCAAGGTAAGCCTGTTGTTACCCTGTTTGCAGGTGCGCATACTGAGGCACCGAGAAATCGTGACGTGTCCGTGCACGTGCATCGCGAATGCAGCAGAGTCAAGAAAGGCTTTCTAGAGGCGGTGAAGGGAAAGCTGAGGCCCACAGGAAGAGGAGGAGCCTCCTGTTACAGGGTGAAGGGAAGGAGGTCCCTGGGTGTCAGTGATGAGAAGACCAACAGAAGGTGACAGAGTGGCCCTGGGGCCTTCTTGGCTGTGAGAGTAGGTAGGTGGGGCTGGCGGTGATCTGTGAGGAAGGGCCTGGTGAGAAATGATGCTGGGGAAGAGAACTAGTCTGTACTCAGTAGCATTTTACATATACTATACTTGTGGCCCAGTGCACAAATTCATGCACACTGAATGGAAATTAATTAAAAGAAATATTTTAATATCGCGATTTGCCCTTTTTCTATAATAGAAGTGTCAACCAAATTCATGATCTACAATGACAGATGAAAACACATGTGCGATTAGCACCACCGAGAACTTTATGTGTATCAATACATTCACAAGTCAACTTAGCCTTTTTTTGTAAAATATATTTTTATTGATTTTTTTACAGAGAGGAAGGGAGAGGGATAGAAAGCCAGAAACATCGATGAGAGAGAGACATTGATCAGCTGCCTCCTGCACTCCCCTTACTGGGGATGTGCCCACAACCAGGATACATGCCCTTGACCGGAATCGAACCTGGGACCCTTCAGACCACAGACCAATGCTTTATCCACTGAGCCAAACCGGTTTTGGCACAACTTAGCCTTTTATAGATGGAGAATAAACTTGCTTAATTAGACCTGCTTTCTGACTTAGCTAAACTTTTTCCAGCTCAGTGAAGCACCTCAACTTCTGTTTCAGGTAATTGTCAGCCACACAGCAGTAAATATCAACACGAAGCAGATTATTATTGTAGATCAAGCAGGGAGAACAAAGGGTAAAATATTTAACTGCAGCAGTGTTTGACTATACAGTGGTACCTCGAGATACGAGTTTAATTCGTTCTGTAACCTTGAGGTGTGGGAAACTATGAGATGCTCTAGTCGTGGTAAACTGGTGGGTCGTGTGCAGCCGGCCGATCCACATGATTACTCGTATCTCAACTGTTGCTTGTATTTCAAAGCAAAAATTGCTCACTCAATGGCTTGTATCTCAAAAATCTCATATGTTAGGGCACTCGTATCTCAAGGTACTACTGTATTCTGCACAGGGAGAAAACCTGAAGTCATTTTTCAAGGTCCACCATTTCTTACTTCTTTGCAGTTGGGTCAGGAGCTTTCTAAATCTCCATTTTCTGGCTAATGAAAAGAAAATAGGACTCCATTGAGTCTCCTATGTACCTCCTCCAGGACTTCTGTGAGGATCAAATGAGATGAGGCACGGGAAAACATTTCACAGACATTTGGTTAAAGTGTAAAATGTTTCCACCTGGCTATAAAGCAAGTCGTATTCCTGGGCTGAAGAAACTACGAGGTGGCTAGTCGCAAGGGAGAGAAAGCTGGGCATCGTTATGTGAGTCATTACCTGGACAGATTCTTAGCATATTAGCCTTTTATATATATAGATAGGTAGGTAGGTAGAAAGATAGATAGATAGATAGGTGTGCCATAGTTCATTTACTCAGCAGACATCTGTAAATGTCCACACAGAGTCAGTTCCATGGGTTCCATCCATCGGAAAGATGGGAAGAAAATGCCAAGTTTGAGTAGCATCCTTCCCAAGAGAACCTGTGGACTTGGAGGATTTCTCCACGGGGGAGCCTTGAGCGAAGTCTCCGCCCCCTCTCGGTTTTGTATTACGTTTTAACCCGGCCCGTGCCTGGGCTTCCTCAGTCCATAGTTATACATGTTCTACAGTCCGAACACATGGCTTTCAGAGGGCCCGTTACTGTGGTCTCCATCCTCGTCTTGTTTTGTCTTTGAAATAGCTCTGAGGGCACAACTGCTCTACAGCTGGCGTTCCCCTCACTTTTAAGTCTTTGTAGAACTCTTCCCTCCCTGTTCCTGCTACTTCTCCCGGGAGTTCGTTTCTGTCAGCCTCCCTCAGATGCTTTCATTTCTAGCAAATTTCACTGGGCATCAAGGGCAGCCATCTGAGGTCTGTTGTTCTTTCCCAAAGCTCAGTTTTTTGGAATCTGAATGTCTGTTCTTACAGCTGGTAATGATCATGGTTATAATCCCGAAAATATATTGATCGATTCTATGGTCTACGCCAGGCACTGTGCCGATTGCTTTATACATTATTATATAATGTTTTATCCTCACAACAGCTTTATGTGGTGGTATTATTACATTATTGTCTGATTTTATAGTGGAATCATTGGGACTGCAGAGGAGTTAACTTTATCTAGGTTACACTGAGAGTAACTTAGAGTGCTGGGATTTGAACCGGGTATCTGACTACCCAGCACATACTTTGATCTCAAGCCTTCTGAATTTTTTTAATGCATACAAATTTGTACTGTTTTAAAATAAAGAAGTAGCAGGTGTTGAGCCTAATAAAAGCAAAGATAAATGTACCCCACCCCCAATTACCTACCACTTTGCTTAATACTTACGTATTTTGTGTTTATCACTAGCAAAAGAAAATGGTTTCACTTTTTCATGATGAGTGAATGACTTATTTTCAACCTAAAATTGATTCTACTCATATTCCTAGGGCACACATTTCATATGTGTCATTTTCCACCCTTTCCCCAGGAACTTCTAAAATGTGAGCCTTTTAATGGATTTAGATATGTTTTCCACGTGTGATAGTGTAAAACATGGGCAGTCATGAGCTCCTTCTGCAGCTGAGTCTATGGAAATAGCTGGAAAGCTTAATAATGAAGATGGTGAAAAATTGAGGGGAAATAGAAGAAAATATTTTTTCTAATGTTTTCTGTAAAATAATATTACCATTATTTTTAGTATGAGTAGCTTACGTTTTAAATACCTTACTAAAATGATACTTTAACAAGCATTTCAAAATAATGTAATACTATGACTTTTCCTTTTTACAGCTCACATTTAAAAAAACAATATTCTGGCATTTCAGTTTATTTGTGAACTTAATTTTATGCACACTTTCACTCACTCTCATATGTTCGTTCACTCGTGAATTTTTCGTTGGTTAAAAACTGTTGACTAAAGTGCCTATGGAGACACCCTGATACCCGGGCTGACACAGTCTCCACCTGCATCAACTTGACAGTGAATCTGTTCTGGGTTCGAGGAGGATCAGCCCAGCCAGATTTTTCATATTGAGAGGCCCTGGCACAGTTGACTTTGGTGTATTTTGTATTAGTTCATTTGAAAGTCCTGACTTTAAAATTATGTTGGTAGTTTGTAGAATTGATTGTGGTTACTGTGTACTTTTGCTGATGGCTAGTCTTTATTGTTAACATTCTGAAATTTCCTTTTTTTCCACTCAGTATTATTTTTGTGAGCTCTGTCCATGCTGTGTAGTTATAGCTATAGCAACTGGTAGGTAGCTCCTGCCTGTTAACTGCTGTAGAGTATTCTGTTGGGACAAATAGCCTTATACAGTGGTATCTCGAGATACGAGTGCCCTAACATACGAGATTTTTGAGATATGAGCCATCGAGTGAGCAATTTTTGCTTTGAAATATGAGCAACATTTGAGATAGGAGTAATCGTGCAGATCGGCCAGCTGCACACGACCCACCAGTTTACTGCGACTCGAGCATCTCATAGTTTCCCAGACCTCAAGGTTACGGAACGAATTAAACGTATCTTGAGGTACCACTGTATTTTACTTAGTCTATAATGGTTGGGCTTTTATAATATTCCACCCCTTCTACTAAATCAGTAATTTGAGTTTCTTTTGAGTCAAAACTTTAAACAGGTTTTGAGCAAAAATTATCATTTTTTGGTCTCACCCTATATAATAAAACCCTAATATGCAAATAAACTGAACAGTGGAACAACCGGTCGCTGTGCTATGCACTGACCACCAGGGGGCAGACGCTCAATGCCAGAGCTGCTCCCTGGTGGTCAGTGTGCTCAATCGGAAGCCAGGTTCATGGCTGGCCAGCACAGCGGCTGTGGCAGGAGCCTCTCCTTCCTCCATGGCAGCTCGAAGGACCCCTCGGGGAGTGGGCCTAAGGCGGCAGGCGGACATCCCCTTAGGGGTCCTGGACTGCGAGAGGGCGCAGGCCGGGCTGAGGGACACCACCCCCCAGTGCAGGAATGTCTGGTGCACCAGGCCTCTAGTTAATGCATGCTTTAAAACAAAAGTTTTGAGTTTTGCCTCGAGCGTTTTTTCTTGGGCTGCTCGCAGAAGGTTCTGGTTAAACGAGTTGAAATGGCACAGCGCAGAGCTGAACAGGTAGAAGTGAACGGAGCGTAGGAGCGCGGCGGCTAATTATAGTCCTTGCAGCTGGTTTCAAAGTACTTGTAACAGTTTGCCGGGAGTGCTCACTTGCAAGCATCAAATGGGCGCTAGTTGTGAAACAGAACACCTGTTTGTTGTTGAGCATGTGTTTGTACAGATGATTGTTGTTGTCAAAGCACCTTGATGTAGAGGAGTCCTGTTTACATTTGCATTCTCCCCAAAGGATTAACAGTGTTCTCTCAATAAATTTGCAGCCTCTTCTCCTCTCAGAGGCTGCTGTTGGGAGGGTGGTGTGAAAGAGGCAACAAGTGCTCGCTAATCACTTGACTATACATAATTAGCCGCAGCCTGCGCACGGAGGTTCTTCTAGAACCATTCCAGTCCTGCCGGGCAAAGCACCCAACAACGGCTGTGTGACCGGAGAGATGTGAGCATTCTTACTTTGCTTGTGCGTTGGTATTTATTCCTTGTTTTTCTGGACTTGAGTTACGTTTTTATTATGGGTGCACCGGCTCTTTCGTTGTCCGCTTTAGGGAGCCCAGGTCAGTTTTAGAACATTCTGGAGATGCCACCAAGTAGTGTTGCAGATTTCTACATCACCTGAGGTTATTATTCAAAACACTTTTGCCAAGACCGGTTTGGCTCAGTGGATAGAGCGTCGGCTTGCGGACTGGGAGGTCCCGGGTTCGATTCCGGTCGAGGGTATGTACCTTGCTTGCGGGCACATCTCCACTGTGGGGCGTGCAGGAGGCGGCTGATCGATGTCTCTCTCTCATCGATGTTTCTGACTTTCTATCTCTCTCCCTTCCTCTCTGTAAAAAATCAATAAAATATATTTAAAAAAAAAACAAAAAACACTTTGGACACAGTTATGTAATTCCAGAGGTTAAGAAGCACTCAAGCTTCTTGGCTCACTAAGCTCAGCCCACACCGGAGGATTTTTGGGGGGAATTCAAAAATGCAAGTGGAAGACGAAGAGAGCTTTCCCATAAGCAAAAAAAAACAAAACAAAAAACAAACAAATAAACAAAAACAGAACAAAACACGTGCTTGCTTTCCCAGTGCGTCACGCTGTTGACTAGGAATACGCAGACTCAGACCCTGCATCCTGGAAGATGGGTGCGAAGGAGGGTCATAGACACTGAGAAGCGGCCTTCTGTGAAAGCTGTTCCACTGAGTCATTATCCCCCTTCCCACTCCCCCCCCACTCAGCCCCTCTCAGGCCTGAACCCTGTAGAGTTGGGGACCGATGGCACCCACAAGCCTTGCATTCTAGAGCTCTAAGCGGGGTTCCCTCCCTCCATCAAACACCCCGCCAGCCCCAGCGGACCTCAGAGATCCCGGTTGAGAAGTGTTAATAACAAGACACGGCTTATGGAGATCAGAAAGGAAGCTTGTTAACTTCCTCTCCCTCAGAGGTCACAGCGCCGGCCTGTCTGACTCAGAATCCCACACGGGGCCGCATGCCCTCCTGGGTGACAGTTGAGCTTATTTTAGGTGGCCCAAGGGAGCATTTCCACTCTTATTAGTTAAGCATTTATTATTTTTTAGAAGCGCCAGATGCCCGGTGCACAACTTTCACACACTGGGGGAAGGGGTCCCTCTGCCTGGCCTGGGCCCTCACACAGTCCAGACCCCTCGTGGGATGTCTGACTGCCGGCTTGGGCATGCAGGCAACGGGCGCAAGCCAGCAGGCAGACACCCCCTGAGGGGTCCTTGGTCCTTAGTGCTGCCGAGGAGGCAAGAGAGTCTGCCGCTAGCCGCTACCCCTACCCGCTGTGCTCAGCAGCCGTGAGCCCGGCTTCTGGCTGAGCACGCTTCCCGGTAGGAGTGCACCAACTACCAGGGGCAGCTCCTGCATTGAGCGTCTGCCCCCTGGTGGTCAGTGCCCGTCATAGCGACGGGTTTTCCACTATGTTATCCTTTTATTATATAGGATGCAACTAGCCAATCATGGCTGTTCTTTCATGGTGTGGACATCAACACAGATTAACCCCAACGGAGGACAGACCGGCCACCTGTTCAGAGCCGGCACAGTGAAAGTGGCCACCCGAATGTGCGTGGCCCATCCTCAAGGCAGGAGGAGGGGCAACGCTTTATGGTAAAAAAAAAAAAGGGGGGGGGCCTTCAGGTGTGCCCTGGTTGCAGGTGCGCCTGGGACACTAGAGGCGGCCTCTTAGTGCTGGTTAGGGTTGCAGTCCGCTTTCTCTGGCTGTTCAGGGGGAACAGGGGCAGACATCGGGAACGGGTGGTCACGGACCAGGTCCTGCCCATCCCGGACACGTGGCTGCAGGCGCTGTCTGTGATTGTGGCATCCCGGGCTGGTTGCCAAGGTCGGAGTTCGGTTGTCATATAGTCTGGTCGATGTCTGTCTTCATAGCTGGCCCTTCAGTGGACAGTGTTTGATGATAAACCTGAATCTCCTTAGGAAACACATGTATAAGCCTCTGGAAAGGAAAGTAACCCAGACAGAAGGGGAGATGACAAAAGTCATGAAGGTGGCAAACAAGTGACACGAGGGACAGAAATGAAAAATTGTTAATCATGTTTTCATTAAGTGTTTTTTTCTCTTTTATTTCTTTTCATCCTGGTAAGCATTCTGTGGGTGGAATTTTGAAACCCGGAAATGAATCATGAAGATGCTGAGGACTAGTGAAGTCAGTGGTCCCTGGCTGCACGGCCAGTAAACAGAGGGGCTGGAATTCGAACCCCGAGCTTTCTGGCTTGAAGGCCACTCTGAAAAAAGGCAGGGACCCTGAGTTTACAGTGGGTCATTCCTGGAGCCGAGATGCATGGCTGTATGAGCAGGATCGTTCCGTGTTTCGCTTGAATTACAAATAGTATTGTAATTGGCGTAGGGTCACAGGCTGCTTTCCAAGTGTTTCCCTCCCAGTGCTTATCGGGCAAGGCTGGGTTATTCCCTCCCGCTGTGGGGCAGACCCCGCTCGGTGGCGTGAGGCCGCACTCTGGCTACGTCTGGGCGGGGAGAGAGGGTGAGGTTGGTATGGACCGAGGACAGGACCAAAATTTGGTTTAGGGTGGGTCAGTACAGTGTGTGTGTGTGTGTGTGTGTGTGTGTGTGGTGAGGATTGTACAAGGATCGTGGTACAACAGTAAGGCATTCAGAAAATCTGACAGAGCGAATGGTCTGTGATACCTCCAGTGAGTGGTTGGTGGGTGTGTCAGGCAGCGGCTGTACTGACCATCAGGCCATTTGTGCGGCCAGGTCTCCGGGAAGAGTCAGGTCCCGTGCCTGCAGACAGTCCGTGCGTTAGGGAGATGAGAGCTTCCCTCTTGGGGATCCACGTCACAGCGGTTGCCGTTAAGCTCTGGATGTCAGCATGAGCCGCCCGGTTTAACTCTGACCAGTTAGTATGTTACACAGGCGGGGGCTCCCTTTAAACGTGAATGTGTTCCCATAAACTGGGAACAGTTCTGCTTGTGTGAGCTGCCTGTTTTCTGTCACCACTCCTCACTGTGGCAAAGTGTAGCAATGTGGTTTACTGTTGTCATATGAAGACTGTTACCCATGCTACACCACGATTCAAGACAAAATTTCATTTATTTGTAATGAGAAATAAATATTTCACAATATATAATTACATATTGTTTTTGTGATTAATCCCTATGCTTTAATTATGTCCAATTTGTAACAAGGAAAATACATCCTGCATATCAGGTATTTACCTTACAGTTCATAACAGTAGCAAAATTACAGTTATGAAGTAGCAACGGAAATAATTTTATGGTTGGGGGTCACCACCACATGAGGAGCTGTCTTAAAGGGTCGCGGCCTTAGGAAGGTTGAGAACCACTGGTCTAGAGGGTCCTTCAGGTCAGCATGCAGCATCCTTTGCTTGTTCACTCATCACTGCCCCCTACAGGCTGTCCCCGGTCACTGCCCTTCTTCTTCCACATCAGCAACAGCTTCCACCTCCTCAGTTGTCTGTGATCACTGTTGCTGTCTCACCCTTAGCAACTTTAGCACTTCTTGGTGGCCTCTTTTTGCTTTAAAATTGTGCTGTTTGTTGATTTCTCAGCAACAAAAGCGATCTCTCCTTTGTTGTCGGAGAGAGGCCTTGTGTCATGGTGAGGTGTCAGCGGGAAGGGGTTGTCAGTTCAAAAACCCAAGTTTGGTTCCAGGACTGAGACACGTTTTCTGTGAACAATTTGGTGGAGAACCGAATTGGGAGAAGTTGGAGAAGTGAGGTTTGACGATTCAGGTTTCTGGAAAAGGTGAAGTTTCCAGTAGTGACACTTTTTTCTCCTTAGCACTTGATAGACACTGAGTGGCCAGATTTTTATGAGCTCTGAACACATAAAAATCTGACCACTCAGTATATGTATGTGTGTATATATACACATATGTATATATATTAGAGTAGAGGCCCAGTGCATGAATTCATGCATGGGTGGGGTCCGGCCAGCCTGGCCAGAGGGAGGGGACATGGGCAGTTGGCCGGCCTGCCTGCTGGTCGGACGCCTGGTCAAGGAGACTATTTGCATATTAGCCTTTTATTATATAGGCTATACACTGAGTGACCAGATTATTATGCGTTCAGAGGTTCGGAATAATCTAGCCACTCAGTGTGTGTGCCTGGACTCCAAAGCATAAACAGAATCTGTTTTAGAAATGCCAACAATGAGATGAAACGGCTTTGAGGGAGTTATGGCTTTATATCAGAGTACATTTGTTGCTAGTTCACCTGGTGCATCTGTTTCTCTCCTAATTTGTGTTATAGGGTACTATTCTTTTATGTAGCAAGTTCAAGTGCAAGCATCCTATGTAATAAAGAGCTAATATGCTAATTAGACCAAATAGCACACTACCGTCCAGACATCCTTCCGGACAACCATCTGGGTGGCCTTCCAGACGAAGCCAGGGCTGCAGGGGTTGGATGGGGCTGCAAGGGGCTGCAGGGGCTATGAGGACTGAGCCCCTTGCATGGATTTCGTGCATTGGGCCTCTAGTAATATTATAATAAAAACCGAAGCCAGCAGACTAGTGCTTGCAACATGAACTGAGCAGATGTGTCAAAATGCAAGAATTGTTCTTCATTTTAAACATTTTGTTCATGAGAATCAAGTGCACCTGCTGTGACCTTTTAAGCGATGCATATTTTAGGGACGGAAAATGTAAATGTCTTCGTGTCTGAAGTGAGTTATGAAATTTTGGGGAATGTTTTGTGCCTGGCTCTTTTAGAGATTTTATATTGTGCAATATGCAGAGATTCATCCTGGTATAAAAACTGAAGTGTATCATAATGCCTATGCTTCTTTTATCTTTTTAAAAAAATATATATTTTTTACTGATTTCAGAGAGGAAGGGAGAGAGGGAGAGAGAGAAACATCAATGATGGGAAAGAATCATTGATTGGCTGCCTCCTGCACGTCCCCTAGTGGGGATCGAGCCCACAACTGGGCATGTGTCCTGACCGGAATCTAACCCTGACCTCCTGGTTCACAGATTGACCCCCCACTGCTGAATCACGCTGGCCAGACCGATGAAATTACCTTTTAAGTAACTAACTGGTCAGAGAGACCATGTGACCTGCACCTTGGGTGTTACTCTTGTGGACACATTGGCTGCTTCTAATGGAATGGATAGGTCCTCTTTCTCCCTGTGTGTTAGATCCAGCACACACAGAATACAGCTCCAGTTTGGCTCAGTGAATAGAGCGTCAGCCTGGGGACTGAAGACTCCCTGGTTCGATTCCGGCCAAGGGCACGTGCCCAGGTTGTGGGTCTGATCCCCAGTAGTGGGTGTGCAGGCGGCAACCAGTCAGTATATACATTGCTCTCTTCTTTTAGCCTACACTTACTCCCATGCGTGTAGAAGATCATAGGTGTGTTACATAACATCCCGGTTCAGTGTCCTGGATTCATTTCAATGCATTTCAAAATAGAAGTGCTATTACAGGTGATTTGAGTTTGCTGGATTTCTGACAAGTACAGTGTGGAATGTACGCTTGATGGTCTAGAGCAGTGGTCGGCAAACTCGTTTGTCAACAGAGCCACAGTTTGCCGGCCACTGGTCTTTAGCAAGCATGTCAAACTCGCATCCTGCGGGCAGCGTGCAGCACACAATAAATACTTTTTCAGCCCAGCCAAGAGCACGGTGTGGGCAGTGGTTTAGAAATATGAAAGGAAAGAAGTCTCCTGTCAGGTCCAGAATTCCTGGCTTTCACCGAGGGTCAGTTTTCAAAGTGATCACAGCGAACAAGCGTTCCCCGAGGTAGGAGAGAGGGCAGCAGAGAAGGGATGCCAGTGTCAGGAAGAAAACAGGAATTCAATCACTGCTCCTGTTCCTTTTTCATACTAAATCCACATAAACCCACGCTGCTGTGAAAGTGGAAGCTTTTGCTTGTGGCGACCACGGAAACTTAAGCCTTGTTGGTTTAAAGGCCCGTGTTAGTGACTGACAGGCTGGCTCCCCAGGTTCGCTGGAACTGAGTCCAAAGACTGGTCCTTGGGCATCTCTCTTACCCACTCCACCGCGCGGTTTCCGCATCTGGGAAATTGTAACATCTTAGAATTTTCCTTTGATTTTAATAAGAGATCAACCAAAGGACTTGTATGCATACATATAAGCATAACCAATGAACACGAGACACTGGGGGGGGGGTTGGGGTATGTCTGGGAGGGGGCGGGCAATAGGAAGATATGTGGGCATGTAACACATTAAAAAAATAAATAAAAGGGAATAGAAAAGCTAAAAAAAAAAAAAGGTAAAAAACATGGGCCCTACGCTGAAAAGTTTTCATTAATAAAGACGACTGTTCATGGTGGATTATCTTATTCTTTTTTAAATATATTTTATTGATTTTTTACAGAGAGGAAGGGAGAGAGATTGATGAGAGAGAGACATCGATCAGCAGCCTCCTGCACGCCCCACAGTGGAGATGTGCCTGCAAGCAAGGTACATGCCCCCGACCGGAATCGAACTCGGGACCTTTCAGTCCGCAGGCCGACACTCTATCCACTGAGCCAAACCGGTCTCGGCATGGATTATCTTCTTACAAGCAAATCTATGAGAGAGAGAAGGAGGGAGGGGGGGAGGAGAGAGAGAAGGAGAGAGAGAGAGACAGAGACAGAGACAGAGACAGACAGACCTGATGGCTATGTCTCTGGAAAGAGCAACCCCTGCTCGAGAAGTGCCCGGCCGGCCCTGCAGGAGGCGCTCTGGAGGAGGCCGTGCCCTCACAGGCGATGCCGGCTCCGTGCCAGCCATGGCCCCGACCTTCGGGGGACCAGAGGCGGAAGTAGAAGGCGGTGATGTTGAGGATCCTGACCCGAATAGGCCGAGGCTCATGGTGTGTGTCTTCCTTTTATAACAAAAAGGGGAAAAGTATTAAAAATTTTAAAAAGATTAAGATTTTAGAAAATAGAAACCAACTTATACAATGAAGATGTAAAAAAGAATATGTTGGAAGAGCTGTAAAATTTGTGTTTTGAGCTGTGTTATTACAAATCAAGGTTACAAAGTTTCAGTGAGCCAAGGTCAGTGTATGTGAGAGAGAGAAGTGTTACTCCAGGACTGGGTTGTGCCCCAAGGGGCCGTGTGTATAAAGGCTGCGGAAGGTGCCGGCCTTCATGGCCCCTCACACTCACTCACTGACTCCCCGGAGCAGCTCCCAGGCCGGCGAGCTCACCTCGCTGATGGTGCCTGTCAGCTGCACCATTTGTATCTTTTATATCATGTTCACATGTGTTTACATTCATACCATTGCATTACAGTTGACAACAGTACTAGTATTCAGAACAGTCACATGCAGTGCATGCTTGTAGCCTTGTGTGCAGTACCATATAGCCTAGGTGTACAGTGGGCTGTACCATATAGCCTAGGTGTGTGGGGTGTACCATACAGGGTGGCTGTGCAGTAGGCTGTACAATACAGTTTGTGTGTGCAGTGGACAGTGCCATACAGCCGAGGTGTGCAGTTGGCTGTACTATACAGTTTATATGTGCAATGGATTGTATCATACAGGCTGGCTGTGCAGTGGGCTGTATCTACAGCCTTTGTATGCAGTGGGCTATTCCATACAACCTGGCTGTTACAGTGGGCTGTACCATACAGCCGAAGTGTGCAGTGGGCTATCCCCATATAGCCTTTGTATACAGTGGGCTGTACCATTTAGCCTAGGTGCACAGTGGGCTCTACCATACAGCCTAGGTGTACAGTGGCCTGTACCATATTGTCTAGGTGTACAGTGGCCTGTACCATACATTCTGTGTGTACAGTGGGCTGTACCATACAGCCTAGGTGTACAGTGGGCTATACTATACAGTGTGATTGTGCAGTGGATTGTATCATACAGGCTGGCTGTGCAATGGGCTGTTCCTACAGCCTTTGTATGCAGTGGGCTATTTTATACAACCTGGCTGTGCAGTGGGCTGGACCATACAGCTAGGTGTGCAGTGGGCTGGACCATACAGCCTGTGTGTGCAGTGGGCTGTACCATACAGCCTAGATATACAGTGGGCTGTTCCATACAGGCTGGCTGTGCAGTGGGCTGTTCAGTCTGTACACTCTGTGATGTTTTCACAGAACAAGCTCACCTAGTCACACGTTTCTCAGGTGGTGTCCCCTTTTCTATGCAGCGCACATCTCTCACCTTGAACCTCGTCTGTCTGTCAGGTGAAGTCTGCAGGCGCCCCCAGTAGTTCTGATTCTCCCTCGTTGGAGAATTAAGAATCTCGGCCCACAATTTAAAACCAGCTTCTTGGGAAGACATGTATTTCCAGGGCCCAGTAGCATAACAGAAATGCTGGTGCGAATCGGCCTGTGTTCTAGTCATACCGAAGTCACGGAGACACTTCCCCTGGATGTATTTTCAGTATATTCAGTATACACTGGTCACTAGTATAAAGACATGACTATTTTTTATGCTAATAGTGAATGACAGGCTCAAGTGACTTAATAGTTGTCTTAATAATTCTGTCTAATAGTCATACAAAACAGGAGTTCGGGGGTAGATTTTTGTTTTTTTAAAGCTTCCTATGATTTTTTTCTTCAATCCTTAATTTCTTATTGATTAAGGAATTACATATGTGTCCTTAAGCCCCTATGAGTCCCCCTACTCCTGCCCTCACCCCCCTGTTGTCTGTGTCCATTTGTTAGGCTTATATGCACGCATACAAGTCCTTTGATTGATCTCTCTCCCTTACCCCCACCCCATTTGATATATTCAGTGACTTATTCCACACAGCCCTTAAAATTCGTAATTTTTCCAATTGCTGACATGAATCCAGTAACTAGAAATCTGTTTCCTGAAACACACAGACACACGTACATGCACACACATGCGTGTGCGCACACACACGCAGAGCCGGCACAGCTGAGTGTGCTAGAGATGCCAGTGGTTTTTTGCTCTGCTGGTAGCCGTGCCTAAGGGAAGCCACTCCGCCCTCATCTCCTGCTGTTGGGGGCAGACACCCTGCCCAGTCAGGCTGACCCATGGCCATGTGACCCAGGAGCTCCTTCGAGGAACTGGAGAGGTGAGACCATACCATTGGGGCGGGGTTGGGATTGCCATGTGGGGCTGACTGCAAGCTGAACGTATAGAGCAGCGTTTCTCAACCTGTGGGTTGCGACCCCTTTGGGGGTCGAATGACCCTTTTACAGAGGTCGCCTAAGACTATTGGAAAACACTTATTTCCCGTGGTCTTAGGAACCAACACACCGCTCCTCAGTGTAGCAAAGTGTAGCCATGTAGTTTACTGTTGTCATATGAAGACTGTTACCCATGCTACACCACGATTCAAGACAAAATTTCATTTATTTGTAATTAGAAAGAAATATTTCACAATATGTAATTACATATTGTTTTTGTGATTAATCCCTATGCTTTAATTATGTTCAATTTGTAACAACGAAAATACATCCTGCATATCAGATATTTACATAACAGTTCATAACAGTAGCAAAATGACAGTTATGAAGTAGCAACGGAAATAATTTTATGGTTGGGGGTCACCACCACATGAGGAGCTGTCTTAAAGGGTCGCGGCATTAGGAAGGTTGAGAACCACTGGTATAGAGGAACAAAACTGCTGGCAAGCCCAGGAGCCGGTGTGGAGAGAGGATGCAGAAACACAGCTGACATGTGCAAGACGCAGAGAGGGTGGAGGGCGAATGGGAGAGAGGAGAGAGAGAGGAGAGAGCAGGGCCGGGCCCAGACCACGCACCATCCCAGAACAGGACTTAGGGAAGTGATGTCATTCTCCAAATCTAATTTGCTGAGTTCCACATAGACAGCGCTCTCCCTTGATGAGTGTTGGTGTTCTCACAGTGAGTCATCCTTCGCTGGCCTCAGCCTCAGTGGACTCCGTCTCTTGCAGCTGACAGAGCCCCAGAAGGGCACCAGGTCTGGCCTGGGGTCGGGTTCCCATCTCGGTGAGGGTATCAGCAGACTCCGCTTCGTTTTCTCAGCGGCGACGGACTTTGACAGGTATTTGCGAACACATTCTACATGGACTTGGGATCTGTTAAACGGCTGATGAAGACTCCAGTTACAGTGGTACCTCGAGATACGAGTTTAATTTGTTCCGTAACCTTGAAGTGTGGGAAACTATGAGACGCTTGAGTTGTGTGCAGCCGGCCGATCCGCATGATTACTCGTATCTCAAAGCAAAAATCACTCATTCGATGGCTCGTATCTCAAAAATCTCGTATGTTAGGACACTCGTATCTCCAGGTACCACTGTATTCACATTCAACAAGACGACATGCACTTTTTACTCGTGTGGCACATACGAATGAACTCTGTAAAAAGGCATACTATCGGCAGGTCACAATGGGAATGCTTGCTAGACATACTAGCCTCCTCCTCGTCTGAAGTTCCAATTCAAGCGTGTCAAACTCATGGCCCGCGGGCCACATGCCTCGTTTATTTGGCCCGTGTTAGCCTTTGGGTTTGACGTCCTTGTTTTAGCTCAGGAACATCGTCTTTGCAGCTCGGTTCTGTCTGAGTGCAGTGTCTGGTCGCACCCTGCATCCTGAGTATGACGGGTGCCTGGAGCTGCCATTTGCAGACCTGTCCTAGCCTTGCTTTCCCCAACAAGCCCGTCTTTACCCGAGAAATGGCTCTTTATGGTTAAGTGGTGAAGAGACCCGTCATGTGGTGGGCACCTCTTTGAACCTGTTTCCCGAACAATAACAGGGGTGGGCAAATACAGGCTTACAGCTGTGAGTATGCGAAACACAGTGTATTCCTGGATTATTCATTCATTATGGAAGTATTTCCATACGAACAACTGTAGGCCTACTTTTGCTCCCCTAAAGCTCTGGCTCATTCAGTGCACCCGGAGAGTTACTGTATAATAATGCTGTGCAGTTTTAGAAGAAGATTGAGTTTTCCTATTTTTTGTAGATGGAGGCCTTTGTGAACACCAGTGCCACAGCCTTGTCAATAGCTGAGGATTCACCTGGTTTGCAAGGAGACATGCAGACTCAGACATGTATTGCTGGTCAGGTAGTCCCGAAACTAGACATCCATGTATGTCAAAGATTCTGATTGAGCATGATGGGATTTAAAGACCCATTTTGATATCTAAAGTGTTTGGTAAATTGTAAAGCAGAATGCAAAAGTGAAATAATTTCACCTTAAAATGACGTGGTCCTATGGCCCAGTACTAGTCGGATAAAGGGAAGCACTATGCCAGGAGGAGGTGACAGATTTTATCTTCTGAGCTGGGTTTATCCTAGAAAATCATCAGGGAGGTTGATGGATGGCACTGTTTCTTCCTGTCTTACGCCTGCCATCCTTGGTGGACCACAGTGTTTTAGTGCAGTTTTGGGATGTTATTTCTGTGGCCATATGTATGTGTTTAAAAACACGGATTAACTCCAGCTTTAGGAGGGACTCTTAAGTTCTATATTAAGCTAATAGTTCCTTAAAATATTTGACTTCTTTCTGTTCCAAATATATTGATCAGAACAGGACTGTACATGGTAGAAATTCAGACCTGTGAGTCTACTCCACTTGAAATATGAACAATGTAGAAATTCAGACCTGTGATTCCACTCCACTAGAAATGTTAATGATTCCTATGAATTCCAGCCAAGTATTTTGGAGTGTTTCACATGTAGTTCAGCAAACTGTATATAGTTTTATCTAAAGGGACACACAGCTGGAATTACAATGAATTTGCTTATTAGGGGTAAACTAATATTACAATTCTTTCCTACACACTTTTCTCAGGAAAAAGATGTCACTTTGACACACACTGGACGTTGGTAAGCAATGTCATAATGTTACGGAAAACTTTTTCCAGACAAGAGGCACATCTTTCTGCAGCTTTTCAGTGGACAGACACAAATGCCACTTCATTTTAGACGTGGAAACTTTTTGACATTATATCCTGTTCTCTTCCCTGCGCCTCGCCCGGTGCTCGGCATATGGTACTTAATAACGATTTAATCACTGACAGATTTTCTTGAAAACAATCGTAGGATACCTACAAGGAAATTCTCCTGGAAGGTCTCATTTCACTGATATTTATGGAGGAGACTCACATCTGCTTCAGCGAAATATCGAATTGAGCCAGATGGTCGAAACGAAAGGTCATTCTCTCGGTGATCGGGCGCCTTTGAAATGGGTCAGCAGAAAGCTGTGCCACAGCCACAGCCTGCCCTTTTGGGATTTTCAAAAAACCACCGCACCTTCACTTAGCAAGAGTCCGGCGAACCTGTACCCATTCTCTCTTTTTTTTTTAAATTGAGTTAAAGAAAAATCATTTTCCAAAGTGTTTGATCTTGTTTCGCATTTCCTCGATGGCCACGGCAATGGCCACGGAATCACACCCCGGCGCCGTTCTGTCGCTAATGACACACAACTCCTCTCGAGTCTCAGACATTCAAATCCAGTTTGCGACCGCGGCGGCGGGGAGAACCACAACTGGAAAACAAAGCGGGGCGCACGCACGGGGAGGGACCGTTCGCGCGCGTTTCAGGGAGGATAAAGGCCCCACCATATGGTCCCGTCGCCGGGTCCAAGTTTTCAAATTAGCTCCTCTCATCCTCCTTATTACTGTCTTTAAAGAGAGCGGAGCCAGCCCCGCGTGATTTATCTGCTCCGACGCAGAGCCCCCTTGACGCAAAACAGCAGCCCAGCTCCGTCCGGTTTTTTCCCCTCCCCTCCCTCCGCATAATAGCGGCCGTTGGCCGGTTCTCTGCTAATTACTGTGCCAGCCTCAGATGAACCCCTCCATTCACCCGCTCTGTGAAGGGAGGAGCTGTCAGCGCGGCGGCCCGTGTGCAGCTGTGCTGCGGCTTCAGCCTGCTTAACATTATGCCGCTTTTTAGACTTGACAGAAGGGATTTTTTTTTCTTTTTTTTTTTATTAAGGCAGAGCAGCCTTGTAGCGAAATGGTTTAAGCAGCTGCATTGTGGGGAAGCACAAAGACGTTATTATTGTGTCTGCGGAGGGGGGCCGGCGGAGGGGGGGGGATGCTCGGCTGCTGTTGATGCCGATTGTTGACTTGCCATCTGCCAGATCGGGAGAAGGAGGGCTGACAGCTCCAGCAGGGCGCGCGCGAGGTTGTTTGGAGAGACGCATAAACATGTGCAGATGTCGGGCCGGATAATGGCTGGAGCCCGAGACGG
>PVJN01027152.1:0-28351 GCA_004026805.1 Lasiurus borealis
GTTCAAATTTGAATATTCACTAGTAGTTGAATAGTTGTTAGCTTACAGAGACCCATTTGTATGGCTTTATATGTGAAGGTATTCTTAAATACTTATTTTGCAATTTATTTTCTCTTTCAGATGTACAACTTCATGGTGAACAGTTTATTCATTAGTGGTCTAAATTAATTCCAATCACGTTCATTTTTTTCTAAGTCACATTAATTTACAGTAAATTGATATATGCACTCATCACAGGATGGTTTTTCACATGGTTCTCATCAAATAATTACCAGCAAGCAAATTATTGGAATCATTTGAACTATGATCTGACTTTTATCCTAACACTGGTTTTAGTTTATGGTTCTGTTAAGTTAATCAGGTCTGTTCATCCATAATAAAAACAGGTTAAACTAAATAATCTCTAAGACCTGTTGTAACTTTAAATTACTCCAAACATTATAATGATAAATAAAACAACAGTATTTTTGTAACTATTAATATTTCATAACTGCTTTTATATTACTAACATAATTGTTTTCTTCCTTGGCTTATTACTAGTTTTCAATATGTTCGAACTCTATTCTTATTTTGAATAATGAAGTCATCTCACTACTTCAAGTTAAGTAAAATATGTAAAATGTCATGTGTTGTGTTCAAGCATAGCAATTATTTATAAATAAATTTGATTTATATATTCAATTATAGTTGCTAGCAATAATTAAGAAATTGACCAAAAGGACTAATTCTTAAAAGAGCATATTTATCTCTAGACTTCACATATTTTTTTATTTAAAAACATTCAACATAGGGATTATTTTCTGGGAGGACAATGGATTTCTTGAAATAGAGATATTTTAAAAAGATTAATTGGGTTCATTTGAAAAAGTAGATAAGATGATCACACACAACAAAACTGTATGCATCTGTACCTTTTATGTTGATGGAACTTAAAATTAAAATTAGACAGTTATTTATAGTGAAGGTCTGGGTTTATTTCCTGCAACAGCTGTAGCAGCTAATTTATCAAGCTTTGTATCAGCTAAGAAACTTAGTATTATGAACTGCATTAGAAAATCTAAGAACCAGTAAAGGAAATGTTAAGCCATTTAAACTAATGCCAGTTTTAAAAACCAAATCTGAATAATTCATGGTCAAAATTAAATGTTCCATCTTCTGCCGAGACCGGTTTGGCTCAGTGGATAGAGCGTCAGCCTGCGGACTGAAAGGTCCCGGGTTCGATTCCGGTCGGGGGCATGTACCTTGCTTGCGGGCACATCTCCACTGTGGGGCGTGCAGGAGGCGGCTGATCGATGTCTCTCTCCCATCGATGTTTCTGACTTTCTATCTATCTCCCTTCCTCTCTGTAAAAAAATCAATAAAATATATTTAAAAAAAAAATGTTCCATCTTCTGCAAGTTTACATGATTTCAAGGAAAAAAATGTATATGATAAAAATAACAATAAAAAAAAAACAGCAGGAGCTTTAAACCTGCAGAATCTTTTGCAACCACGATTAAAATGCTCTGTGCAAAAGGTAAAGCTTTTGAAATCATTTCTACAAGGAAAAATCTGAAAAGCTTTTATCCTCTGAAAAGGATAATTTAAAATGAGCTTTCCTACAAAGAATGTGTGTAATAAGCTGGAAAAAAGAATGCAATGAGGGTTTGTGGTTTTTCAAATTCCCCACAAAAAGTATACAGAGCATGCTGAATTTTGAATAATGTTTAATTTTCCTCTTAAAAGCTGAAATGTCAATGACCAAAAGCATTTGAAATATGTGAAATAATTTATTTTTATTTCAAGATCACTATCTCCCTTCTTGAAGCTTTGGTTTTACAGAGTGAAAAATTATTATCTAAGGTAAATTTTCTGGAAATAAGTGAAAATAAACGTATTTATGGTCTTTGAGATCTGATTTTAGAGGTTCTAAAAAGTTACATTCATGTTCCTATAACCTTAATTAAAAACACTCTCTTCTCTATGAGAAAAGGTGGCCAATGTGGAAGAACAACTTAGAGTTATGAAGAAAGATGTAGGCACCTACAGGGTCAGTCATAGCAGCCAAGACACCATGAAGGTCAATGTTATGGCAGATGTCTACGCCACACAGCTCATTTCCTTGAATAGATTTTAATTTCTTTATTTTTGAAAATTAAATAAAATGAAGAACATAAAACATTTTCTGTTTCTTGAACTAAGGTTTTATAAATTTGTTAAGATTCTAAGATTAAGTAAAAACATTCAACAAGAAAGACAATGTACATTTTTTTTAACTTGCATCAAATAAACTATAAAAATTTTCATATACCAGATGATCCTTAAGTTTTTAAAGGAGCACAGCCATATTAAGTTTAAAAGTGCTGCACATATGTATCTCTTCCTAATATCAAAAAGAAATAGCAAACACATGTCTTAATAGTAAGAAATTTACACAGGCAAAATACATAAATTTTTCAGGAACATACAGAGTAGTTACTATTGTCAGATAAGGATTACAAAATATATTATTTGCCCAACCATTATTTTTCTGGAATTTTTTATGTAACATTTTAAATTGCTCTGATTGTCATGTTCTAGGACTCCTAAGTTCTTTCAAAAAAACAGGAATGCCTATATTCCTTACAACTCTTTTTCTTAACTTTAATAACAATGAATGCACAAATTTTTCAAATGTATCACCAAATATTAGAAGGAAAATTTATAATTATGTCGTAAAATAAGTCATCCTAATAAACACTATAGATTAAATATATCTGTCATATATTTATAGTTTTAAAATGATAACTTTGAAATAATATCTGAAGGCAAAGTAGGTAATAGCTAAACAGAAAAATATTATAAGCACATTGCATATTTCCTCCCATCACCACCCCCTAAGAAATTAACTCTTCCATGGCACAGAGAGCCAGAAATTACATAAAGAGCGACACTGAGTTTCCTGTAGGCAAGGAATAAGCTAAGACTTTCAATGTTGTTAGTTATCAAATATAACTGAAAATAAAAATGTACATATGTAAGGTGCATGACAAGATGTTTTTATATACATACTAGAGGCCTGATGCATGAAATTCATGCAAGGGGCTCGGCCCTCGCAGCTTAGGCTCCTTGCCTTGGCCCTTGCAGCCCTGCTTCATCCGGAATTTCGTCTGACTGTCCAATCTAATTAGCACATTATGCTTTTATTATTATATATACATTATGAAATAATTACCACTATCAAGCTAATTAACATATCCACAACCTACATTACACTTTGTTAATTTTAATCACATACAGTGTTAACTTTAATCACTATGGAGTCTTTTAAAGCTTTATCATAGAAGAGAAAATTATGGAGGGCATTATTAAATTGATACTCTATTTAAGGTGAGACACTTATAGAATACATTTAAAAGAATCTAAATGAAATTGCAATAAGGTTAGCTCAGTGGATCCTCAATCTTTTCTCTGAAAATGACATGTGATTAAGAAACATACCTCAACATAACAAAAACTAAATATAACCAGCCCAAAATTAACATTATACTCAATGACAAAAAGCTATAAGCTTTTCCTCTAAGATCAGAGAAAAAAAATAAGGGTGCTCATTCTCACTACTTCTAAAGAAGTCCTAGAAAGAACAATTAGACAAGAAAAAATAAATTAAAGGCATCTAAATTGAAAAGGGAGAACTAGGGAATTTGGGATTTTCTCACTATTTCTGCACCATACAGTTCTTTCTGGGATACTCTGTAGAAATTTGTGTTTTGAGCCTCAAAACTTTTGGTGGAACTCTTTAGAGACATAATTTAGGAGGAACTTCAGGCTGTGACTAGACTTCTAATGGACTAGCCAACAAAGCTTAAACAAGCCTGGATCCCGAGTCTTCTCAATGCCCCAAGAAGAAGATTCAGCTGGCACTCAAGCTGTCTCAGAAGGACTAACAAAGAACCTTAGTAACTGTACTCTCTATCTTAGTACCAAATTCCCTTCCCTTCCACCAAAATGTTCACCCCAATAGCAGGAAAGAGAAAAACAAATTAAAAAGGTCTGGAATGGGGCTGACTCAGGCATGGTCTACAGGAAATGAGGTGGAGTGAGGACAAAGGCAGGCATTCGGAAAGAAAGGATGTTTAAAGTTATGAGATACCGCACCATTTCTCTACTTTGAAAAATCCCACAGGAAAGGAAACTTGAGATTGAAACAAGAATCAGAAGATTCGGAAGCAGCTGTTGTTATTGTTGATATCCTGGAGATCTTTTTGATAATTTTAGAGTGGAGAATTATGACATGGAGTCAATTTAGCTATATTCCTTATTTTTGTACTTACTTGAGTTATAACAAAGATGTAACATAAAGTAGAACTACCTGGATATCTTTAAAGAAACAAACTTATTGCACTGATCTTTACTCTATAAACTCTGTATAATATTTGAGCTGATTTTTTGTAAACATTTTTAATTTGCTTAATATTTTATCCTAAAGCTTATATTTTCACTAACTCAAATGTCAGAATTTTTAAACTGCAATTCTCTTATACGTCCTAAAAGCAGAACATCATCTATTTTAGTGGTTCTTGACCTTTAATTTCATCTGACAATTCATACACTTTTGTCTTCAATTTTCAATAGTAAACTTCATCTTTGATAATAAAGAGAATTGGGGTTTGTGTGAAAGGTATGAGTATAGGAAAATATAGGAATACCTGAATTTGGAGGAGAGGGATATTTTGAAAAAGTGCACATTTTCTACTTTCCCCACCACACTTCCATCCAAAGCAATCAATTTTATTGTTTATTAAAAGTTAAAAATGTAGATGTCAAACAGATTATTTTTCATTTGGCTGTAAAACTCATTCTTCCTAGTATTTTAAAATCAGATTACTCCTAAGAACTCTATACATGATTCTGAAGCACTATATAGATGGTTTATTTAATTGTTGAGATTCAGTTTTTAATGGTAAGAGCAGGGACATTTATTTTTCAGATTAAAATATTTTGAGCATAGTTGTGTAGAACTTTCAATAAAGTTTTAAAAATTGAGAAGTAGGAAATGCCCTTTTACTCTTTATTGCTAGTGAAGGAGCTGACCTGCCAGTTGTTTTTGTTGTTGTTGTTTGTTTTTGTGTTTTTTCATATATTTTAATTGATTTTTTTTACAGAGAGGAAGGGAGAGGGATAGAGAGTTAGGAACATCAATGAGAGAGATACATCGATCAGCCGCCTCCTGCACGCCCCCTACTGGGGATGTGCCTGCAACCAAGGTACATGCCCTTGACCAGATTCAAACCTGGGACCTTTCAGTCCACAGGCCGACGCTCTATCCACTGAGCCAAACCAGATTCGGCTGACCTGCCAGTTTTGATAGGCTGCTACATCATGCAGTAAGGCAAAAGTAGAAACATCTACTCTGCCATTAGTGATTAATAACTTCATGTGACATACACCGTGTTTTCTCTCATTTTCAGCTTATTACTTGACCCATTAATCAATGAATGTGCATTCTTTTTTAATGCAGTTCCTGGTTACCTTTCTCTATAAATTAAAATACTATTAAGAATGATAAAAACTGAAAATCTTTCAGAGCCATGAATTGTAAATCCTGGAAAACTGTAATTCGCTCTTTTCTCAGGAGTACCTCTTCTCTGACATGGTTTTAATATGTTCCAGTTTGGTTCCTCCATAAAACATTTCTGAATTATAACCACTTAGGTATTATAAGAAAATAAGTCTCTCATAATTCATGTTTTAATTGAAAGTCTTACCTACACTATTACATAGGAAACCATGTATTAAAATCACGTAAGACTGACTGTATTAAGTACAATACTGCCATCAAGTGGACAAAATAAGATTAACTGTACAGAATACTGAAGGCAAGTACCTTTGATAGGTGGCCTATACCTTATGTGGGAAACTATAAAAATTTTACATAAAATAATTTTTAAAACTACTTAAGAGGTGATTATTAAATAATATGTTATATATTTATTTTTAATATAGCACTGAAGTTTTTCAATTAAATAAATGTATACTACAATTGAATAAAATTTGGAGAAAACGTTTAAAGAAAAAAGTCCTGCCCTAGCTGGTTTGACTCAGTAGATAAAGCATTGGCCTGTGGACTGAAGCATTCCAGGTTTGATTCTGGTCAAGAGCACATGCCTAGGTTGTGGGTATAATCCTCAGTAGGGGCATGCAGAAGGCAGCCAATCAATGATTTTTTTTTCATCATTGATGTTTCTATTGCTCCCTCTCCCTTCCTCTTTGAAGTCAATAAAAACATATTTTTTTAAAAAGTCTGCTGATCACTATTTGTATTAGACCCATGAAAAGTAATTTTAAAGCCTATTTGAGTCTCCCAAATATAATTCATTGTTCAAAATGTTTCTGGAGATCTCTTTCTGTATGAGTTATTTAGACCACATCACCTTTTTGTCTTAAATTATCTGAATTTTAAAAACCTGTACTATAAAAAATATATATATAAGTTATAGTACAAATACCAGAGATTCATTTATTTTGTCTGGCTGAATAGATACTATTTAATTTCTTCTCTAAAATATTATCAGACATTATTAAAGAAATGTGTGGGCTTATATAATATCTGTATTGGATAAATAGATAAGTTAATAATATTCAATCAAGCAAAAACAAAGATAGTAGCTAAAATTTGTTTTCCTATGGGTATTAAATTGATTATTTCATTCAAATCTATAAAGTTGGCAATATCATTCTCATTTAGTAGGAAAAATCACTGAGATGTATAAGGCAAGGCAGACTGAATCTGAAACACTAGTTGTTAGTCACTGCACTGAAACTATAGAGCTTAGATTAATTTTTCACATTAAATATTATAGTTTTCCATTTCAGAAAATATTGTAAACAGTTATTTCAATATGTTTGAATTTAAAGTACCTTCAAACATTGCAAGTGCAATTACATTAAGAGCATTAGTTGTTATACTAAATAATCAGTGAATGAATATATAATTAGTTCTTAAAAGGACATTTCAATCCTATGTATAAATTGTGGGATAGATTATAAATCCTAAGAATTTAGAAGTTATAAAATAGCATAGCTAAACAAATATTAAGATGTTCAAAAATAGAATGGATATATATGATGTCTTCCATATACTTTAAGTTGTAGAAACTGTCAATTTTATTGAAATTTCAAAATATAATGATTTGAATGGATTTATTATCAATGCCTACCAAATGAACAAATTCACATTTTTTACACCAATTCACATTTAATTATTTCTAAGATGAAAATAATCTCTGTATCCTATAAAGTGAGTGATTTATATTTATAATTCACAACAGTCTTTGGCAGCCATAAGTTACCTGAAACTTTGTCTTTCCCATTGTTTTAGTAAGAGCAGAAGTTAGTAAATTCTACCTCAAGGGCCAATCAGTATCTGAAAAGATGCCAAGAACCAAGGTGATCTTCCTTAAAGTATTTTTTCAGAACATTAATAACAGAGCAAAAAGAATATTATATCTGTGCGTATTCTCTATTACTCTGCCATGGAGTAGTAGAAAGAAGACAGGTTTTAGAGTCAAATCCTAACTTCCTATCTCAGTTTCTTCATTAACAGTGTTTGAGAAATTTAACATTATTTGTCCTTTCTGAAGCTTGACTTTCCTCATCTGAAAATAGTTTTCCATTTCAGAAAATATTGTAAAGTTATTTCAATATGTTTGAATTTAAAAGTACCTGCAAACATTGCAATTGCAATTACATTAAGAGCATTAGTTTTTATACTAATAATCAGTGAATGAATATATAATTAGTTCTTAAAAGGACATTTCAATCCTATGAGAAGAATTAGCCACTATCTCTTGACTTCATGGCAAAGTAAGCATTTTCTTCTATAGTCCTCCTCCTTATTTTCACAACACCCTCTTCTTGAATCACCAGGATGTCTGATGACAGTTACTATTTTCTCAGCTCCTAGAATAGGTCTGCATATTGTCAGCTATCAGTATTTGTTGCATAATCACAGATGGTGTTAGTTAAGGATGAAAAATGGTTCTGTGGGAGTTGTAATCTACACAGATATAACATTTCAATTTTTAAAACAATGAACTGAGGCACACCATTCAGGGCCTTGTATGTTTACTTTTATGGTAAACATAAAACTGACCTGACTAGTTATGCACCCATGACAAACTTTAATTTCTGTAGCTTTGCAATATATTTTAATGTCTAGTAGAATAGTATTCCTTTGAATTACTATAGTTTTATGTTTAAATATATGACAGAATTAGTACCCTCTTCCTATTCTTGCTTTTCAAAGTGTATAGCTTTTCTTTTTTTGTTCAGTTTATCTTAAGTGCTGTAAATCATATATATTACTATTATTCTTTTAAAAATGTTATTTATTCAAATGTAATTAATTTATAGGTTAACTTGGAAAAACTTGACATTTTATGAAATTGATTCTCTTTATCAAGAACTATGGTCTACTATTCCTTTCTTCAAGATTACTTTTGTGTACCAAAAGAACATTCAAAATTTTTTTTGAAATCATTTTGTATATTTCACATACAGTTTAAGTACTTTATTATTTTTGGTGCTATTTTAAATAGAATATTTATTTCCATTGTTTCTTATAAAGAGTTTTATTGGAATTAAGAATGTAATTACATTATTTCTGTGTATTAAGATTTATATTCCAATACTAAATAAATTCTTTTTTTTGTTTCCAAATAACTCTCTTCTAGGTTCCTATGTAAACAATTATATCACTGATAAATAATAATTTGCTAATTTATTTATTTTATTGGCACATATCTTCAGAAAAATGTGAAATGATAGCCATGATTGAAATTATAGTTCCCTTGTTCCTCTTTGTAATGAAAAAAAAAAAATCTTCTCAGGTTTTCCTGATCAATGCCAGGACTCCAAGAATTTGCCCATGTTCCCTTATTTCTCTCCAAGATAATATACAGTGTTTACCTGCCTTCTTTTGCCCATATATGCATTCAAGCTCAATTTACTCTCATCTTATATAATAAAGAGAAATATGCAAATTGATTGCCACTCCAACACACAAGATGGCAGCGCCCATGTGGTCAAAGATGGCCACCACAAGATGGCTGGCAGGGGAAGGCAGAGGTGGCCAATCAGACCAGCAGTGGAGGGCAGCTGGGAGTGCCCAGGCCTGCAGGGAGGGCAGTAAGGAGGGACAAAGCCTGCAGGGAGTGTAGTAGGGAACAACCAGACCTGTAGGGGAGGACAGTTGGAGAAGACAAGGCTTGCAGGGAAAGGCAGTTAGGGGTGACTAGGCCTGCACGAAAGGGCAGCTGGGGGCAACAAGGCCATCCAGGGAGAGCAATTAGAGGAGACCAGGCCTGCAGAGGAGGGCAGTTGAGGGGGATGAGGCCTGTAGGGGAGGACAGTTGGAGGAACAAGGCTTGCAGGGGCAATCGGGCTAGCAGGGGAACTGTTAGGCATCAATCAGGCTGGCAAGGGAAGTGGTTAGGGGGTGATTAGGATGGCAGGCAGGTGCAGTTAGGGGAAATCAGGCAGGCAGGTGAGCAATTGGGAGCCAGCAGTCCTGGAGTGTGAGAAGAATGTCCAACTGCTCATTTAGGCCCAATTTCACTGGGACTAAATGGGCAGTCAGACATCACTTGAGGTTTCCCAGATTGGAGCGGGTACAGGCTAGGCTGAGGGACACATAGCCCTCAGCATGAATTTTGTGCACCGGGCCTCTAGTCTTTTCTATAAGACTTTCTCACTCCTTCCACCCTGCAATTCACACTGTAGTGACCCCTCTAGCATGTATTCTTTGATATATTTATTTACTCACTTAATCTAGTACTTCAGTAATGACTCAAAATCTACTATATGTCAGACCCTGAATGAGACAGTTTTGTTTTAAAACTTAAATTCATAGTTCTTGTCTTGTAAGAACTAAAAATACAAAGGGAGAGCAGAACTATTTGTCTGATGTTTATGTATCTTTGGAAACATATAAAGTAGTGTTTATGATTATGGACTTTGGATTGAGACAATTTAGGGTGTTTAATCTTTAACATCTCTGGAACTTAAACAAATGCTTATCCTTACTCAGCCTATTTTTACCTCAACATGAAGGATGTGCTTCATAAAGGCTTTTATGATTATACATGGGATGCTTGAGCTGCTCTGAGCACAGGAGCAGAACATAGTGAGAACTCAATGAATGTTATTGTTATTACTACAACCATTGTTATAATTAATAGAGCCAAATACTATGAGGTTCACAAAATGTGCCAAGAAGGAGAGAAGGAATCTTTCACAAAGCATAAGGAAATGGGCTGAACAGGAGACAATGAGATTTCTGAAAGACAAAGGTGGAAAATTTTAAAGGAGGAAATATTATAGAGAAATAAAAAGTATGTACAGGGTCATTGGGCTATATAAATAAGTGCATGGTATGCTGAGAAACAAAAGGAGTTTCAGTAAAATTAGAGTCCAGTATCAGGAGAGAAGCTGGAAAGATAGGCTCTAGAACCATATATTAGTACTATAGTTTCCATTCTACTTCTTAAGCAGTTACACAAATATGATCCTTTCTAATAAAAGGGTAATATTCAAATTAACTGTCACTCCATCACATATATGGCAGTGCCCATAGTGGCTGAGGCACTGAACACTGGGGGTGCGTTGCCCTGGTCGATGAGCCCCAGCATCTCGCACTCCCTGACCCTTGGAGGGAGGGAGGGCAGGCGGGCCTCTGGCCAGAGGCCAGCTGGGATGCCGGGTACTGGCATCATTGCAGTCCGGGCTGAGGGACCCCCAGCCTATGCATGAATTTTATGCACTGGGCTTTTGAGTCTTATATAATTACTTAACTATTTCATTATCGCTAGCTCTAGACTGGTAGGAATGTATGAAAAGAAATACAAAAAGTAGACTTTCTATACTTCATCAAATATCTACATCAGTGTTTTGCATGTTCTAATATCTTCTAAATAAATAAATGCAGGTACCATATTTGATTTTAAAATAGCCTTAGCTCGTTTGGCTTAGTCAATACAGCATCTGTCTATGGACTAAAGGGTCCTGGATTTGATTCTGATCAAGGGCACATATTTCAGTTGCAGGCTCCCAATCCTAGTTGGAGGCATGCAGGAGGCAACCAATCGATGTGTCTCTCCCTCACTGGTGTTTCTCCCTCTCTCTCTAAATATCAATAGAAAACTATCCTCAGATGAGGATTTTTTTTTTTAATTGTCTCCTAGATAAGTGATCATTTTAAAGCAAAAAGTCAATATACTTACACAATTTAAACTTCACCTTAGCTGAAACCGGTTTGGCTCAATGGATAGAGTGTTGGCCTGCGGACTGAGGGGTCCCAGGTTCGATTCCGGTCAAGGGCATGTACCTTGATTGCAGCACATCCCCGGTGGGGGGTGTGCGGGAGGCAGCTCATCAATGTCTCTTTCACATCAATGTTTCTAGCTTTCTATCGCTCTCCCTTCTTCTCTGTAAAAAATCAATTAAAATATATTTAAAATAATAATAATAAAAAATAAATAAACTTCACCTTCACTACACCCTAATTCACGTGGACTGGCTTTATGACTCTTACCAACATAACAGGTAATTTATCACAGCTTGCCCTTAATTTTATGTTAGTGGAAAATCATTACAATTTCATGTGAGCTGGAACTTATTTTTTTAAATGAATGATTACACATTTACTAATCTGCAGGTGTAATACTGATCACATTGATGAATAAAAAAAAAGGTATCTACTTTCTATAAACTCAGATATTAGCAGGGAAAAAAGGAGAGAAATTTAAAAATATATACAAGGTCATATCCTAGATAGTTAAAATATTGAGAGCTTTGATGAATATAGTGGTTTGGGAAGACTAGATTGGCTGTGATATGCACCATCTTTTGTTGGGGATTTGAAAAGGAAAATCTTAAACAAATAGGAAAAGGGACCAGATAGGAAATTAATACAATCATTTTAATGTCCACATTTCACCTAATAATAAACAAACATGTAAATTGACTGTACCTCTGCTATGCTCACAGCCAATCAGGAGTTAGTATGCAAATTAACCTGACAATGCTGGTGAGCTAATTTGCATATGTAGGCACAAAGTGGCTGGAAGGGGCAGGATGCCTGCTATGGGAGGTGGGGGGGATGATGGCAAAGGGAGCTACAGGAGTGGTGCTCTGGCCAGGAGCAAGGACTGGTAAGCTCCAGGGAAGCCTGGGAGCAAGGACTGGTGGGCTCCCAGGTGGCCGGGATTGAAGCAGGGGAAGGAAGAACTATTCTTTTTTTTTTTTTTTTTTAAATATATTTTATTGATTTTTCACAGAGAGGAAGGGAGAGGGATAGAAAGTTAGAAATATCGATGAGAGAGAGCCATTGATCAGCCACCTCCTGCACTCCCCCGACTGGGGATGTGCCCGCAACCAATGTACATGCCCTTGACTGGAATCAAACCTGGGACCTTTCAGTCTGCAGGCCAATGCTCTATCCAGTGAGCCAAACCGGTCTCAGCAGAAAGAACTATTCTTGCATGAATATCGTACAACAGGCCTCTAGTAAGGGAAATAAAAAGTTAACTCTATTCTACCACTAGGATATTTTTTTAATTTTAATACTTGTCAGTTAATATTTTTAATTGTATAACATTCTTTTTCTCAAAATTAAATTAGTTTCTCATAAGTTTGTAGCCTAATAAAGAAGAAAAAAGTTCTAGACAATCTTTCTTTTAACCCTAAAACATAGATATTTTTAAATGCTATAGTATTTTAGGAAAAATAATGTATTCTTTTAAGTAAATGGAGAATAAAATAGTCTGATATTTATTTTTGTAAGGCATAAAAACATTCCTATAAAATCTGATCTACAGTACATGACAGAATTTTTACTGTTTCTTCTTCTTAAAGTAATTAAATTATCTACTATAATCCAAATTAAAGATTATTGGAGAAGAATTTATATAATCTATTCAGAGTTGCTGACCATTTACATTATTACTTGTAATAAAATGTAATGTTATAAATAATAAATATAAAATTTGTTAAATGGGGGGAAAAGGAGATATATGTACTACTATTTGTAATACTTTAAACAATAAAATGAAATTTAAAAATAAATACATAAATAAAAATTGTAATAGTTCTTTGTATTTCATTATCAAGTCAAATTAGATAGGAGACCAATATATTTTTAAATAACATACTTATATGCATGCTAGTGTCATAGTAGACATCTACCCACATACATATTTCTGAGTAACACTAAATCATAATCATATTGATACTATATTTTCCAAAAAAAGTGTTATCAGGTACTTCAAAGCTCTTTACAAATTAAGACAAATTAAAAATATTACTTAATAATGAAAAACATTCATAGTTAAAAAGCATTCAGGTTTAGTATTCAAATTAAATTTTACCTGTAAGTGGAATTATGTTGACTGTATCTAAGCTTTCACTAGTACTTACTCTAACTATTATTGATATACAGTATCACATAATTATATAAAATATATCAAAATAAAATGAATATAATTTTTATAATTTTATCATAGTGGATAAAGAGGAGATATATGCATAGTAATAAGAAACATATTATTTACTAGACCATATAAAATTAGATTACATTTTAGATATATGTATACAATTTTAAATATACTTTATGACCACATTGTGTTTATTTATATTTAGCATAAAATCCTTTAAGGCATAACATTTATATAACTTTTACAAAGATTTATTTATATAACTTTAAATTCCCATTGGTGTTTGTTATATAGATTACTTTTAACTTTATTAAGAGAATTTCACACAGAGAACACACCATGCTCAAAGCTCCTATGGCAGGGAAAAAAGCAGAATATTCAAGAAAATGAGGAAGGGTAGAAAGGGATAGGGTAATGTGGAATGAGACTGCAAAGACAGCTAGAACACAGTCCATTATAGCCTGCAGGGAAACAAAGACATTGTTGTTCTTTATTCGAAGACAATGATTAATCGCTGAAACAGTTTAACCAAAGAGATGATGTGATAAAATCTGTATTTGATAATGATTACTATGTTTGAAATATGGTTTGGAAAATGGTGAGAGAAACATGGAGAGATCCTATGGGAAACTACGATGATTTAATCCAGGAGAGAAATGATGCTGCTAGATTTAGAAAGACTGAGGGCCAGGTGTCTTGTTGATGGTTGGACAATCAGTGTCTTTAGCATAAATTCAGTAAATGTTTTGATTTATTCATTTGTACCTTTGGTTATTACACAATTAAAAGTTACTCTCCCAAGCCGAATTAAATATATTTTCTGTACTAGACACTCCTAACTTTAGAGTTTCATACTGCATAATTTCAAACAATCAAAAATGTCTCATCTTCTCCTCTTAAGAACATAAAATTTGTGTTATAAAAGTATCACATTCATAAGGATTACAGAAGCATTCAAGTTTTTGAACTTACTTATGTGTGGTTCTTGCTACCAAAAACTGATAGGTATTTATTAAAATTTCAATTCCAAAATATTAAAACTACAAAAGATACCTATAGTATCTATACAGTTTAGGAGACAACTTGACCTCTTGTTTATTTTTTAATATATTTTTATTGATTTCAGAGAAGAAAGGAGAGGGAGAGAGAAGAAAACATCAAATTGATCAGCTGCCTCCTACATGTCCCCTACTGGGGATTAAGCCTGCAACCTAGACATGCGCCCTTGACTGGAATCAAACCCGAGACCCTTCCTCTGCAGGCTGATACTCTATCCAAAACAGCTAGGACCTGACGTCTAGTTTATTCCATTCAAATACTATGTGAATAACATGGTAATCAATGACTACAACCTCTAGAGTTCTACCATTCATTCCTACACATATATGTCTGTTAACTATTCATTTTATTTTACTTTTTATTTAATAAATCTTCATTGTTCAGTTATTACAATTGTTTCTCCTTCCCCAACGCATAGGTCCCCTTCACCCGACTCCCATCCCACCCTCTGCCCTTACCTCCCCCCACTCCATTGTCCTCATCCACAGGTGTATGATTTCTGTCCAATAACTCCCTGAACCCTCCTCACTTCTTCCCCTCTGAGAATTATCAGTCCACCCCCTTTCTATGCCCATGATTCTATTATATTCACCAATTTATTCTGTTCATCAGATTTTTAATTCACTTGATTTTTAGATTCACTTGTTGATAGATATGTATTTTTGTTCATAATTTTTATCTTTATCTTTTTCCTCTTCTTAAAGAGTACCTTTCAGCATTGCATATAATACTGGTTTGGTGCTGATCAACTCCTTTAGTTTTTTTTCTTATCTGTTAAGCTCTTTATCTGACCTTAAATTCTAAATGATAGCTTTGCTGGGTAGAGTAATCTTGGTTTTAGGCTCTTGCTATTCATCATGTTGAATATTTCTTGCCACTCCCATCTGGCCTGCATAGTTTCTGTTGAGAAATCAGCTGACAATCATATGGATACTCCCTGTTTTTCTCTTCCTGCTTTTAATATTCTTTGTCTTTTGCTCTTGGTATTTTAATTATGATGTGTCTTGGTGTGGTCCTTTGGGATTGCTTTTGTTTAGGGTTCTGTGCTCTTCCTGGACTTGTAAGTCTATTTCTTTCACCAAGTGAAGGATGTTTTCAGTCATTATATCTTCAAATATGTTTTCAGTATCTTGCTCTCTCTCTTCTCTGGCACTGCCATAATTCTGATATTGGTATGCTTGAAGTTGTTGCAGAGGCTCCATAGACTATATTCACATTTTTGGATTCCTTTTTCTTTTTTCTTTTCCAATGGAGTGTTTTCTGCTTCTTTGTATTTCAAATCTTTGACTTGATTATTGCATTCCTCTAGTTTGCTGTTAGGTCTCTGTATAATTTTTTTTTTTTTATTTCAGTCAGAGTATGTTTGGTCTTTTTAAATCTCCTCTTGGGTCTCGATAAATTTTTCCATCTTTTCTAACTCTATATCCAGTCCTTTGTTTTCCTCTATTTCTTTCATCTGTGATCTATTCTTTTGTCTCTGCATTTTCACTGCTTCCCTAAGTTTGCTGGAGTAGCTTTGTGAGTTAGGTGTCTTATATGGCCCAGTAGCTCTGCCTCCCCAGTTAACTGAGGTAGACTCTCTTGGTGCACCCCTTTGTGGACTGTGTGTACTACCTTGTTGTAGTTAAGTCTTGATTGTTGTTGGTATCACTGGAGGGAATTGACTTCCAAGCCAATTGGTTGTGAGGATCAGCTGTGTCCATGCCAGGAGAACTTCTGTGCTGGAGTCAGTTATATGATATAAGAATTGCAGGATTGCAAAAGCCTCTGTATTCAGCTTGGATGGGGCGGAGTCTCAGGGCTGAGCAAACAGTCTTGGCTTCCTGTCAGTTCTGCCCTACATGGCCCCTGGGTCTCAGTGTCCCTCAGTAATCCCTGCAACCCTCTCTTCATGCACTCATGCTTGCGCACCTCCAGACATATGCCTATCCAGCTCCCTGAGTTTCTGTGCACTCTGCAACCCATATGGGTCCCCAGGGTCTCGCCCGAAACTGGGGTTCAGTGCAGTCGGACCTGGATTTCAGCACAGTTGCAAGGTTCTGTCTTCCTCCCGCTAGATAAAGCCAGCGGTACAATCAGCAGTGAGCCCTCTATATGTACACTCATGCTTGCGTGTCTCCAGACACCTATATTCTGTAGCTCCCCTATGTTTCTGTGCATTCCTCCCTTTTCACAACAGTCCAGACTCCTCCCATAAAAGTCTCGCCCAGAACTGGGATTCAGTGCAGTTGGGAGTTTCCATCTCCCTCCCGCTAGAGGAAGCCATCCAGGCCCTCTGCTGCCTATCCTCTCCACGTGAGTGTCTCTGTACCTCAGTTTTTTGCAGCTACTCTGAGTCTCCATGAGCCCTTCTCTTTCCTTCTAGTTGTATAATTTCCACTCAGCTTTCCTATGGTTCTGGATAATGTCTGTTCTGTCTTTTAGCTGTAGTTTTGAAATTGTACGAGGCAGCAGTTTATGTGTTCACCTATGCTGCCTTCTTGGTTTCTCCTCTAACTATTCATTTTAATGGTCAGCTGCATGCAAACACATTTTCAATGTAATTACCATTGTTAAATCATAGTTAATTCTGGTAATAAACCATATGATCATGCCAAAGTCTTTGATTGGAAAGAACACAATTTCATTTCTTCTTCTTTTATTTCCCCCACCTCTCTTCATCTTTGGAAAACTAATATACTGTTAGAGATGAGAATCATGGATTGTCTGAATAGAGTTTATTCAATAAATATTATGTGAAAATTGAATTTGTAAAGATTTAATATTTTATATACATGATAAAAGTGATCTCATTGAATATAAATTCTGCAAAAATAAATCAGCATATCTCATAAACATAAGTTTATATTGTTGACATTTATGTTGTATTGAGAAGCCAGTAAAAATGGTTAATATTATAAAAATAAATAAAAATAAGCATGATAACAACTATAGGAAGTGTGTATAGAACAAAGTACCATGGGAAAAGGTCCTTCAGTTAAAACTTGAAATGTGACATGAAATGGACTCATTGTTTATATGCCGAGTACTTTAGGCAGAAGTATAAATGAATGCAAAGACAAATGAAATTAATTTGGCTTCAAATATTTGATTGGGTCTGATTTTCACACATGTTGCAAAGAGAGGTGAGGATGAAGTGAAGGCAACTGCAAGGTCCTAATGGGGCTGATAAAAATTTGGATTGTAATTTGATTAGTTTTAAATAATAGGACAGTAATATAACATTGTGTCTTCAAGAAAAATCCTTATGATAAAAGTGTCAGAATATATTAGAGCAGATCAAAACCAAAGAATAAAGTATACTTTGAAGGCTATAGCAGTTACATAGGTGGTAAATAATAGATGACAATTACTTATTATATTATCTGAATTCAGGTAATGATATCACAGGTGGAGAAAAGGTAGTATGAAGTATTAACTGAGAATCTGTGTTAATATTTAAAATGGAAATGACTTGACTCGTGAACTGATAAGGACCTCAATAATACAGGAAAGAAGAAAGTTTACAAGATAATAAGGATGGTTCATTTTAAACATATAATGATGATGTGCCTGTGAGTCAGCCAATAAGGAGGCTGATCTGAGGATAGAGTTTTTGTTGTAATCAACTAATAGATTAGTGAACTAAACCAATGAGGGAAAATGCCTTGGAAAAGAAGATAAATGTTCAGAACAAATACCTGGGAAACATCAACACAAACACACCATTAATAAAAGTAATGAGGTGGGGGAAAGAGCAATAAGAAAAGAATACAATGGTCTAGAAGCTAAACAATTTGTTTTAAGAATAAGGGAATAGTGCAATAAACATATGGGGTGCATATATATTTGCAAATAAATGTTTTCAAAATGTTAGGTAGATACACAGCAATGGGGTTACTGGGTTATATGTTCACTCTATTCTTAATTTGTTGAGGAGCCATCATAATGTTTTTTACAGTGGCTGTACCAGTTTACACTCCCAGCAACAGTGAATGATGGTTCCTTTATTTTTTTCCTAATGGCCAAGACAGAAACAACCACAGTGTCCTTTGGTAGATGATTGGATAAAGAAAATGTGGAACGTATATACAATGGAATAGTACTCAGCCATAAGAAAAGATGAAATATTTCCTTTAGTGACAACATAGATGGATCTTGAGAATAGGATGCTAAGCAAAATAAGTCACATAGAAAAAGTCAAAAAACATGATGTTACACACATGTCGGATGTAAAACTCTTATAAGATCTCAATGTTAAACACTTAATCAAGTAACATTTTCACTGATTTCAGTTCAAAATGCAAGGGTAAAGATGTTATTTTAAAAATTTATATGTGAAGACAGAAATATTTCAGCTGCTCTTTTAAATATAGTTATTTTCAAATTAACATAAAATTGTCAATCCTACAATGATAGCAATGGTTCTCAAAATCATATACTATTTAGAAATCAGCACAATTTTCCTGCATTATATTAAAATTGTAAAATGAAAACTGATGATTGATATTCAAATCTTGAGCATTTTTAGTCACAAGCTAAAATGTATATAACAAAAACATGGTGGGGCAAAAGTAGATTTACAATTGTGAGTACACGAAACAACTTATAATTACATTATTATTTATTTTTTTCCATATGAACAATTGTAAACTTTTAATATGTAAAATGGTCATAAGTGATATGAATAAAATATAAAAAGTAGCCCTGGACAGGTTAGAGTGTTGGCCTAAGGACAGAAGGGTCTTGGGTTTGATTCCTTGTCAAGGGCAGGTTCTTCTAGCCCTGGTAGGGATGCATGCAGAGGCAACCAATCGATGTATCTCTCTCACATTGATGTCTCTCTCTCTCTTACCCACTTCTGCATTTCTTCTACACTATAGTAAAAAATGTCCTTCTCCAGTGAAGATTTAAAATAATTAATAATAATAATAATAATAATAAATATAATAAATATAAAGCAAAGGAGATACTAGAGATTTAAAAAAAAAGTGTTCTATATAGAATGTCAGGGATGAACCAACGATATCTGAGCAGAAACTCAAAGAAAGTAGAGGGAACATGTGCAAAAATTAGGAGGAAAGGTGTTCCAATAAGTAGGGACTACAAGTACAAAAACACTGAGATGAAGACTTGCTTGACAAGCTGGAGAAAAATCAGGGAGGTTAGTGTGGCTAGCAGAGTGAGCCAAAGGTAAGTAGAACATAATTGTAGAGTGGAAGCAAAAAACAGGATTATTTGAAGAAATCTAGGCCATTGTAAGCCCTTTGCTTTTTCTTCGGAGAAATAGAAAAATATTGGAAAATACTAAAAATAGACAAAACCTAACTTAAGTTATATATTAAGGGATTATTTTAGCAGCTAAAAAGAAAATAGGCTATAAATGAGTAAGAAACGAACAGAAGTAGGAAGAACAGTTGCGAGCATTGTAATACTTCAGCCAAAAAGATGAGCTGGAGACATAGAAGTGGTATAGATATTAAAAGCTAGCCAGGTTCTGAATATCTTATGACAAAACAAACAACAGAATTTGTGAAAGTTCTCAGGAGAGGAACACAGGCAAGGAAGAGCTCAAGTTTCTTGGCATGAGTAACAAAAGGAACATAGGTAATAGGATTCTATAGTCTGGAGTTCTGAACAAAGAAAAAGATTATTCTCTGCCAAAGGATCATACCACAAACTATGTAAACTATTTACTCCAGACATAGTTTTTTATCAGGACACCTTTTAAAAACTAAGCTGCCTACCATATACATGGTCTACAAATGGGAAACAGACTACATTACTCTATTTTATTATTTTATTTGTCTAGACCTGAATCATGTTATGATATGGAAACAATAGTAAGATATATTCATCATGTGGAATATCTGAAAAGCAAAAGTCATATGTGTAGGAGATCGTTTTTTTTTTGTTTTTTTTTACCATCTATGCTCACTACAAAGAAAAAAAAATAGTAATTTTTCTGAAGCAGATAGAGCACCTGATTTAAATCAGTAGTGCCTGATTTAAATAACATAGTCTCAGCACTTCTCAGTATCCTCTATACTAATAAAAGGGTGATATGCTCATTAGACTGGGAGACCTTCTGAACATTCTTCTGGACAAAGGCATGGTGGCAGGACTGAGGCACAGGTGTTTAGGGGCAATCAGGCCAGAAAGGAAGAGCAGTTGGTGGTGATCAGGCTTGTGGGGAAGGGGAGACAATTGGGGGTGAGAAGGTTAGCAGGGGGGGTGGTAGTTGAGTGCTACCAGGCTGGCAAGGGGGCAGTTTCCAGTGACCAGGCCAGCAGGGGGACATTCAGGCAACAGGGCAATAGAGGTGCACAGTTGGGGGTGACCAGGTTGGCAGGGGAGGCAGTAAGGGGCAATCAGGCTGGCTAGGGGTGGAGGGGGAGTTAGAGGCAACCAGGCTGGTGGGGGCTGGGCAGTTGTGGGTCACTAGCCCAGAATGGGGGGCAGTTGGGGGTGACAGCCAGCAAGGGGGAGGGGGGGCAATTAGGAGCAATCAGGCAGGCAGGCAGGTGAGTAGTTAGGAGCTAGTGGTCTTGGATTTGAGAGATATGTCCAACTGCCAGTTTCAGGCATTCTCTGGTTTTGGACCCCCCACCTGTGCACAAATTTCATGCACTGGGCCTCTAGTATATAATAAAAGATTATTATGCAAATTGACTAAATAGCAGAATGACTGGTCACTATGATACTTACTGACCACAGGGGGAATATGCTCAATGCATTCATTCAGAGATCCCCCAAGGGCTCCCAGACTGTTAGAGGGCACAGCTGGGCTGAGGGACCCAGCCCCAAGTGCACAAATTTCATGCACTGGGCCACTGGTTTAAATATATGTTCAATATTCCTAGTTAAATAAAATAAAGTACGGAATTAGAAAGTATTCAATCATGTTAAGACAACAAATGTTCTTTGGCTGAATACTATATTTAGGGCCTTCACTGGGGATAAAAGAATGGACAAGTCTGAAATCCTCATAGGGTAATCAAGATGAAATATAGGGTGTTCCCCAAAAAATGTATATACACTTTGAATAATTATAAAGTTAGTGTTTATTGAAATACATTTCATTTTCAAAATTGAGCTATCAGCTCCTAAAGTATGTAAACATTTTGGGGGATACCATATATGTTTATTCCCTTATCAAAAATGGCTTATTTTTGTTTTGCTTCTTTTTCCTGTTTAAAATATAACATAATGAAAATAGCTAGAAAGTTCTTTCAAAAAGACACTAATATAAATGCAGATTTTTAAAAATCAGAAAGATTTTCCACTGTAAAGCAGTGGAAAAATAGAAATCAGAAAATCATTTGATAAAAAATAGTTACAATCTTCTTGAATTGATTAGTTTACATTCCTGATAACAACTCCTTTTGAAAAATAGGAGTATTATCAGGTCTTCAATAGTTCAATATTTGACTTCTGCTATGTTCATACTTCACTTCTAAATAAAGGTCTCGCGTGTGTGTGTGTGTGTGTGTGTGTGTGTGTGTGTATACACACACACATATAGTAACTTAACTTGGCTGCTATTGATTTGCATGAAAAATAACCCAATATTAATTTAAACTCTATTTAATTTTTATAACTACTGTATGAAGTAGACAGTAAAAACATAGGTTTTCAGCTCAAGTATGTAAAAAATACAAGAGACTAAGTGTCTTGCTAAATACAAATTTTATGATTCTGAGTTCTGTTTTCTTTCTACTTGATATCATTTTCTGGATCATATATTTTATGTCTTGTATTTTATAACATTATATCAATAAACCATTCATTGTTTTGTTAACTTGATTCTTAGACTTGGAGCCACCCTAATAGTAGCCCTTAATAATTTTCTATTATTGCTACTGAAGATAAATGCAAAACAGAGATTTGTTATTGAGGTTACTTACAATCAATCTCATGCAAATATAATTAGCTACAAATTCACTTGTTTTATAAATGGACTAGAGGCCCAATGAACAAAGATTCGTGCAAGAATAGGATTTCCTTCCCCTGGCTGCCAGCATCAGCTTCCCTCCAACACCCAGGACCCAGGCCTTCGCTCTGGCTGCCATCTTCTGCCTTCGCTCAAGCCAGAGCCACCTTTCTGCCTTTATATGGCCAAAGCCATCTTCCACCTTCACTCCAGCCCTGCCATCATCCTGTATCTCTATCCACTCCAAACCCCTCCCCCCATAACAAGCATCCCACCCCACGCTGGCTGCTCTGCACCTGTGTGCACACACTGCCCAAAGGCCCAGAGTGGCCAGGGCAAGGCTACATTGTTGGTATGGCAATGACACAGGCATCCTGGCCCGGCTGCTGCCATCTTTGTTGCATCAATTTGCATATCCCCTCCTTATTGGCTGTGAGTGTCGCCATCTTTGTCATAGAGTGGTGGTCAATTTGCATATTCTGTCTTTGTTAGATAGGGTATTTTAACATATTACATTTTCTTTAGCAAATTGCATAACACATTACACTCATCAGAAATAACTCCTGTACTCAAAAACATAAATCAAGACACATGTCCTCAAGTTTAGGGACTAGGATAATGATGTAATACTTCTTACAAAATGATAATATGCAATCAGAAATTTATAAAAGTCTTTAACAGGCTGTTTCCATTCTTACTTAAAACCATCTTACTTAAAATCAATCTTCTCAAGTTAACTCTAAGAAGAAGAGAGATAAAAACTGGTTGAGGTTAAACAATATCCTATGAATAAAAGAACAAACTTGTTAGTAATATTTGGTCACAGGTATTTTTTGTCTTGTTTTGTTTGGTTTTCATTTTACATTTTCTTATATGAAAAATGCAGAATCCTAGGTTTGGAATCTGAAATATCACTTCACATAACAATTAGGCTAAGGAGAAATTTAACAAGATCTATACAACTAACAAATAATTCTGCTATTGTCCCTTTGGTTTTAACTCAATAAAACATAATTACCAGTAAAGTTTATCAAGACAAAAGACAAAATAATCATTCTGTAGAAATTTCAATAGTCAGAGAAAAATATCTTGGAAGAAAAAAAAGTAAATTTTAACTAAAATGTTTCAGGTGTAATGTACAGAAAAAGAAAATTAATTATCTCTCTACTCAATGTGCAGATAAGTGATTTTTGTTTTTTGTCAGTCGATATTAAGTGCTTTTACTTTTTTTCCCCTAAAAACAAGACTATAAATAAAATAGATAAAATGATGAGGGTCCTGACTATTGAAACATGTGTGTGTGTGTGTGTGTGTGTGTGTGTGTGTATGTCTGTGTGTGAGTCTGTGTGTATACACATATATACAAACACATACACACACACACACATATATATATATGTTTAAGCTTCATTTTTTTTAAAATGGCATAAATACTTTTAAAAAGCTTTAAGTATCTGTAGGACTAGAATTGAATGTAGCATCAGAATGAAACAGACACAAGTTAGAGGAAGGCAGAACTCAGTTCAACATAAAAAGATAATTTTAATAACTATAGCCCATTCACAAAAGTATACAGAGCTCTTTAGTGAGATTTTTTTCTTCTTATAAAAGGTTATAAATATGAAATATTTCCCACATGAAAAGTGACCATGTAATCCATGATACTGACTAAACTTCCAATAAATATTAACTTTCTAATTTCCCTATTCCTATGAACATGAACTAATTTATGAAATAAATATTTGCTCTACAAAGGTTAAAGTAAAAGAAAGGGAGAAACATTATAAAATCTTTAATAATGACAATTATAGGTAAAATATTCATAAAAGGCGTATGTTTTTAGGCATTAGGAACAAATAAGAGCTGAACATCTCCTAATAATAAATATTTAAAATAATATATGTAATCGTGACTTCCTTCATCTCAAACATGATTGCTCATATTTCCCTTTTCTAATCCACCCATCATTAATTAATTAGTTTAGTGTCTTTAATTTCACACCCTGAAGTTTTTTTTTAGAAAATGATGAAGAAAGAGAGCATGGCACTTCCTTTTCTATCAATTACAAAGCCTAGCTGACAGTAATTTTACTTTCTTAATCATGACACATCATTGTAATTAGAAGAGAGTCTTGTAATCAGCTCAGGTAGATTGCATTTCTGGCCTGTTGTCCCTTCATGTCTATCACATTTAGTTAAAAAAAAAAAATGCACTATGAAGAAGACATCTAATTCCAGAATAAGCACACAGGAAAAAAAAACAAAAGCATTCTATTTACAATGCAAAGTATCAATCCCTACACTCACAATCACCACTGATTATAAATAATATTTTCTATTTCTATGAACTCCTCCTATTAACATATATTGTCTTTCACACTTTGGGTGCAAAGTTGTATGGACATATTACAGATTGACAGTTGAGTTAGAGACTCTGATGAAAATGGCTTGGCTAGAAAATGGGTTGTTCATTAACTAGACTGTGTGACTATAGTAGCTAATAAATTATAGTACTTTATAACTGAATATAATTATCCTGTATATTAAAAGGCTAATAAGCAAATCAACAGAAAGGCAGAATGGCAGGACACTATAATGCACAATGACCACCAGGGGGCAGACGCTCAAAACAAGAACCGCCTCCTGGTTGTTAGTGTGCTCTCACAGGAGGAGTGCCACTCAGCCAGAAGCCAGGATCTCAGTTGGAGAGTGCAGCAGTGGTGTTGGGAGCCTATCCCACCTCCGTGGCAGTACTAGGGATGTCCCACTGCTCTCATAGGCCCACTTAAGCTGTCAGGTGGACATCCCCAAAGGCTCCCTGACTGTGAGAGGGTGCAGGGTGGGCTGAGGGACTCCCCTCAAGTGCACAAATTCCGTGCCCCAGGCCTCTAGTACACTTTATAATGTAACAAAGCTAAACAAATTGCCAAGTAAAGAAAAAATAGCCAACACATAATTCAATGCTTTTCTTTTTCTAGAAATACCTTTATTGCTATTCACCATAGAGGTTTAATTGATAGTAAGTGATTATTCAGTATTATGCATTAATTGGAAAGCTTTTAGCTATACAATTTTACAATGTTTAGAAATAAGCAAAAAGAAAACTTAACACATAATTGAATAAATAAAATGAAACTTTGATGAAGTACTGGGGGAATAGTTTTAATTTAGTGACCTAGTGTCCCAACCAAATTTGAATATAAGGTTTACCTCAAATGCCAACACAAAATCAATGTTCTATTTTACATTCACATAATAAAAAACACTACAGGATTTTTTCATGTAAGATAGTCACCTACTGAATTCACTTAATTCATTTAAATTAGGTTAATAATAATTCTAAAAGTCTTAGTTTCATGCTACTCACCTGCTTAAAACCATCAATGGCCCCTAACTTCCTAGAATATTCTTATTATATAATGTATAACTCTCTGTTCTATCTCTTCCCCTATTTTGAGAACCCACCTCTATCCTAGCACTCTTATCTTACAGAACTATTTCATACATTGATGCAATTACTCATGAATTGCTATACTCTTGAACTCACCATGTGGTAATGCCTGTGTTAAGAATAATTATGCAGTATTTCATCTTTTCTCATTGCTTAGTAGTATCCTATTGTATATATGCACCACATCTTTATATAAATATCTACAGAAGGATACTTTGGTTGTTTTCATTTTCATGAATAATGCTGCAATAAACATTGAGGTGCATATATCTTTGCAAATACATATTTTCTAATTTTGGGGGGGTATCTACAAGAGGGGTTGCTAGATCATATGTATTCTTAAATCTACAAGGAGATGAAATACTGACATTTATGACAATATGGATGGATCTTGAGTATATCATGCTAAGCCAGCGATTTTAAACTGGTGTGCCAGGTGAATTTTCTTAAATATGTAATACCTGACTATTCGGTAGGACACTGACCTCTTTTCCTTTAGACTATGAAATAAATATAAAAATGACAATAACCAATACAATAGCCATTCAATGTGAATAAATCAAAACTTTACCTAATTTCTTGTGAGGCTGGCAAAAACATATGCCAAATTTTTGGTATGCTGCAGAATTTAATAACTGGTATATGTGTTTTATGAACTGCAAAATATTGAAAATCACTCTATTAATCAAAAGAGGTCAGGCAGGAAAAAGTAAGAACCATATGATTTCACTCATATATACGCTATAAAACTGAAGCAACAAATGAAATAAGCAAGAAAAACAAACAAAAATTCATATATATAGGCAACACTATGGTAGTTACCAGAGGAGAAAAGAGTGGGGATAGTAAAAGGCAAAGGAGGCCAAATGCATGGTGACAGAAGATGATTTGACTTTGGGTGGTGGGCACACAATGCAATATATAGATCATATATCATAGGATTGCATAATTGCACACTTGAAACCCATATAATTCTATTAACCACCGTCACTCCAATAAATTTTTAAAAGGAAAAGAAAGAACCATTATCCAAAACTTAGGAACAAGTCCAAAAAGATGAAAGCAAATTCCAGGAGAGTCAATTAAACTGCAATGCCAGAGAAGTCACTTCACTGTCTCAATCCAAACATCTCTTCTTGGATCCCGAAGTGACTTCCAAGGAACAATACCATTTAAGTGTGCTGTTTTTCTATGTTTTGTTCTTTTTTCTGATTTTACATGAACTTGATTGTTTCAATGTTCTTTCTGATAAATTCTACTCTATCTCGTCTAACTCCTGGTTTAGGTCTGTGATCTTTTGCACAATCAAGCCTCACAGCTGCTGAGTCTGTGCCTCACCTCAAATCACTATGTCAGTTACAAATAAAGAGTTCAGAAACCATCCCATGTAAGTGATGATGGCTTCAGCTATGTTCCTTCTCATAGCCAAGTGAGGGACTAAGCTAGTGGATCTAAGCCAGCTTCAGAAAAGCACCTGTGAGTATGGTTTACATGACCAGTAATGCCCCATTTGTGAGATTATCTTTTAATAGTCTGATCATTTGATGATAGATATCAAGTCTCTATCAGGTGTGAGACAAAAGAGAAACTGATTTGTTAGGGAGTCTTTTGTTATCTGTCTCACTGGGAGCACAAATTAATTACAATTTTGTGTCCACTGAAAAGAAAAGCAACTCTTGAAATCTGGATAAGCCAGAAACCAGGCTTTCAAAAAATATTGTCTTGAGTCTCATGGAAAAAAAAAAAAAACAAAAAACTGCACTTTAAATGTAGTTACTTCCTGGAAGAACAGGAAACAGCAAATCTTTGAGATTAAAGAAATTCACAAAAGTATAGGTACTACAAGTGATATTTAATAGAGAGGTAAGCTTAGTTTTCTAGCCTCAAGATTAAAGAGCAAGTAATAAAGCTTTTTAAAGTCTCTAGTCCTCTATTTCTTAATGACATTTAGGATAATTGTTACTTAATACTCTGTGTTCAAGAAGATGCACAGATAATTAACATCTCACACTGCACAAATATAAGTAATCAGTCCACAATAAAATCAGAACCAGCATTTTTTCTGAGATCAATGTTAATTTTAATATATTATAATAATTTTATAATGAACATATTTATAATGTTATAATAATACTGGAGGCCCAGTGCACGAAATTCTGCACAGGGAGCTGGGGGTGAGGAAGTGTCCCCTCAACCCAGCCTGCAACTTTTCCAACCCAGGACCCCTTGGGGAATGTCCAACTGCCAGTTTAGGCCCGATCCCCAAGCCCCTAACTGCCCCCTCTTGCCTGCCTGATGGCCCCTCACTGCATCTGCATGCCAGACTGATAACCCCTAACTGCCCCCACCCTGCTGGCCTAGACACCCACAACTGCCCCCTCTACTGGACTAGTCTCCCTTAACTGCCCCCCCTGACAGCCTGGTTGCCCCAACTGCCCCCCTCCCTGGTAGCTTAGTTGCCCTTTATTACTTGCTCTTT
>PVJN01027153.1:0-28349 GCA_004026805.1 Lasiurus borealis
AGTAGGGGAAGCAGTTGGGAGAGACCAGGCCAGTGAGGGAGAAGAGTTGGGGGCAACCAGGCTGGCAAGGGGGGCAGTGAGGGATGACCAGGCTGGCAGGGGGGTGGTTGGGGGTGACCAGGCCAGCAGGGAGGTAGTTGGGGGTGACCACGCCGGCAGGGGGGCAGTAAAGGTCGACCAGGCTGGCAGCGGTCAGTTGGGGGTAATCAGGCCAGAAGAGAGGGGCAGTTGGGATGACCAGGCCAGCAGGGGGACAGTTAGGGGTGACCAGGCTAGTAGGGAGGCCATTTAGGAGCCAGTAGTCCCGGATTGTGAGAGGGATGTCTGACTGCTGGTTTAGGTCTGATCCCCAGGATGGTGCCTAAACCAGCAGTCAGACATCCCAAAAGTCCAGATTGGGGAGGGTGCAGGCTGGGCTGAGGGGATCCCCTCCCCCACTGCATGAATTTCATGCACCAGGCCTCTAGTAAATTATAGAGGCTCTGCATACCTGAAGAGAGGAAACCTTTAGAGCCATATGAAGTTACAAAATTAACTTGACACGTATTTAATGATATGCAGAATGGTTACTGTGCACCACGATTTCTTTCAAAGCAATTCTCCCATCTGTTCCTTCGTTTCTGTTCCTACTGTCACTACCCTGTTTAGGTTCTCATTAGCATTTACAAAAACTAATGCAATCGTTTTCCCCTTGGCTCCCCACCTTTGCTCCATCTTGTAACCTGCTGCTCCATCCCTCTTTCAAACACCCAGGCTCTTAAGTCAACCTTTGCACAAAAACCTGTAGTGGTTTCTCCTTGATAAAAGCCTAAATGTCTTATTCCAACACTCTAGGACATCTGTGCTCAGGTACAAATTTATCTTTTCAATCTGATCTCACACTACTCTGCTCTGTGCAGCCTAATACATAGGATTAGACACATGTGTATGTCTAAACAGTGTGTTGACTTGCTACTGTCCCATGAACATGAACTGTGCAGGACACATTATCTTTGCTAATCTCATTTCCCATGCTTGGGATGCTTTTGTTTTTACTTCTGGGATGATTCTCTGAAATTGGCTTCTTGTCCTCTAAGATACAAATTTGCAATTATTTGTTTGTAGGCTATCTCACGTAGATGTCCTAGAGCTATCACCAACATAAGTAAAAAACAAATTTGTCCTCTCAGCTCACAGACTAGCCCTCCCTCTGTGTTTCTCATCTCAGTTAACAGAGAACCATCACACTATTGACACGTCGATGCTTAGGAGGCATCTTTCCTCATTCTGTTTTACTTACCATCTTATTGAGTTAGGCCAACAAGTTTTACAAATTTGATTTCTAAAATGTTTCTCGGTTCAATTGTCTCCTTCCAAAGGGGACTTAGGATTCTGACAGTAGTGCCTACCCCAAGTGTTGTTGTGAGAATTATAGGGTACAGATATTGCCTAGCAGAGTGTTTTGAATATAACACGTCTTCATGCTTAGTTCTCTTCACTCTCCACTGCCTTAAATTAGATCCATGCTTATCTAGAAATAATACTGAGTCTGTTGGCTGCTAATCTTTTCAACTTCCAATCAGAACTCTTCTTTCCTTTCCCTTCCATTTTTCCTTCCTTCACTACTTTCCTTTTCCATTTTGTTTTAGAAAGGGATTATGTCTCCTCACCTCTTTATACTCCTTCTTCTCCCAGATAACAGTTATTGTTCAGAAATATTTCTTACAAGGTCACTCAAGTAGATTGAATTTTGGTTCTCAATGCTCTGCTTCCTTCCTGTGTTAGAAATATGCCCCCGTGTTCTACATGGTACCCCACTGGTGGCTGGAGTAAGTTTTCCATCCCATTGATGTTGGCCATGCACTTGCTTGGACAATGGAATAAGTGGAGGTGTCAATGTGGCAGTTATACATCTGGCCTCTGTATTCCTCTGATCTACTCATCCTTTTGTATTCTTAGGCTCTTCCATAAAAATAACAAGTGCTGAGTAGTTGTATTAACTGCAGGCCCAGGAGAAAGGTGAAGATTTACAGGGCAATCCTAAATCTCATCCAAAGCTTGGAGTCTACCCCAGTTCAATAAAGATCAGGCATTAAATGTCTTTCTACTTCTTTATGTCATCTTCACTTTCAACAATATCTTACAGTTTTCACCGAACAGATCTTTCACTCTTTGGTTAAATTTATTCCTGGGGATTTTATTCTTTTGGTTGTGATTGTAAATGGAATTGCTTTCTTAACATATTTTTGTCGTTAATGTATAGAAACAAGGTTTTTTTAAATATTGTTTTGTACCCTGCAACTTTATTGTATTTGTTTATTATTTCTAATATATTTTTTTTGGTGGAGTCTAGGGTTTTGTATATATAAAGTCATGCCATCCACAAGTATTGACTGTTTTACTTCTTATTTGCCAATCTGGATGTTTTTTATTTTTTTTCTTATCTAATTACTCTGGTTAGGACTTCTAATACTACGTTGAATAAAAATGGGAAGAGTCGGTATCCTGATCTCAGAGGAAAAGCTTTCAGTTTTCATCATTGAGTATGTTAGCTATGTGGAACAACAAATCGTTTGTCCTATATAGCCTTGATTGTGTTGACGTACTTTCCTTCTGCAGTAATACCTCGAGATACAAGTTTAATCAGTTCTGTAACCTTGAGGTGTGGGAAACTATGAGACACTCAAGTTGCGGTAAACTGGTGGGTAGTGTGCAGTTGGCCAATCAGCGCAATTACTCCTATCTCAAATGTTGCTCGTATTTCAAAGCAAAAATCACTCGCTCGATGGCTCGCATCTCAAAAATCTCGTATGTTAGGGCACTCGTATCTCGAGGTACCACTGTATATGATTTTATTGAGAGTTTTTATTTATTATAAATGGATACTGAATACTGTCAAATGCTTTGTCTGCATCTATTGAAATTATTGTATACTATTTATCTTTCATTTCATTAACATGGTGTATCACATTGTTTGATGTGCAGATATTGAACCATCTATGTATGCTGGATCAAGTCCCATTTGATCTTGGTATATGATTCTTTTAATGCATTGTTGTATTCAGTTTACTAATATTTTGTTGAGGATTTTTGCATCTGTGCTCATCAGTGATATTGGCTTGTAATTTTCTTTTTTGTGTTTTCCTTGTTTGGTTTTGGTATGGTAATGTTGGCCTCTCAAAATGAGTTAGGAAGTATTCCCTCCTCTTCCAATTTTTGGAAGAATTTGAGAAGGCTTGGCATTAAATCTTCTTTGGATTCTTGGTAGAATTAAAATGCTCTATTCTTTAAATCACTATATTATAGAAGTCTGTATTTCAGCAGCTTAGCCTTTTCTTTAATACAAACAGAATTGAAAACAAGGTAATTTTATATAGAATATTTAAAGGAAGGCCACACTTCTGTTTGACAGTACACTGCATTGTCTCATGCTTTGTGTAGCCACAAGTTTTCACATCCATTGCTGCTAAAGAAACTTCATTTTCTTGAACTGTGTGTGTGTTGGCATCTTTCTGTTAACTATGCCATCATCCCTTTGTGACAACTGAACAAAGGATAAAAGGGAAAAGGGTAGGAAAATATCAAAATTCAAACTTGTACATGGTGGTATTTCCAGCTGATAAAGAAAAGAGCATGGACTGAGATGGCATTAATAATTTTGAGACATGTGAAATTTATGATGCTGTGGAATATTATCAGCAGTACAAGATGGAGTCTTGGCTCCTGCACTCATTAGCTGTGTGATATTGGGTAAATTATTCAACTCTCCTAAGCATCCATTTTTTCAATAGTATATGTGAGAGACAAAAAATGATATTTACCTCTGAGTGTTGTCATGGGTAATCAATGAAATCATGAGAGTTTAGCAGAGTACATGGCACAGAAAAACACTCAATATATCTCAGCTTCTAACTTATCCTATATAATAAAAGGCTAATATGCAAATTGACTGAAATGACAGAGCCATTCACTATAAAATTTTTTTTAAATATATTTTATTGATTCTTTACAGAGAGGAAGGGAGACAGAAAGCCAGAAACATCGATGAGAGAGAGACATTGATCAGCCGCCTCCTGCACGCCCCACAATGGAGATGTGCCCGCAAGCAAGGTACATGCCCCCGACCGGAATCGAACCCGGGACCTTTCAGTCTGCAGGCCGACGCTCTATCCACTGAGCCAAACCGGTCTCGGCTAGAGCCATTCACTATAACATACACTGCCCACCATGGGGCAGATGCTCAATGTAGGAGCTGTCCCTGGTAGTCAGTGTGCTCCCACAGGTGGAGCACCTCTCATCCAGAAGCTGGGCTCACAGCTGGCAAGTGTAGCAGCGATGGTGAGAACCTCTCCCACCTCTGCAACAGCTCTAAGAATGTCTGACAGCTGTCTTAGGAATGGACCTAAGCCATCAGTCGGACATCCCCTAAGGGCTGCTGGACTGTGAGAGGGCTCCTGGCCTGCAAGAGGGCACAGGCTGGGCTGAAGGACCTCCTCTCCCCTACCCCCCCCACCAAGTGCATGAATTTTTTGCACTGGCCCTCTAGTTTTATCATAAGTGGAAACTGAAATCATGAATGAGGCTGCAGAGGGTAATTATATAGTATGAGAAGATAAATGGTCTTAGGGTGAACCAACACTGTCAATGAATAAACCAGAGATAAGAATTATAGTCAGCAGGCCAAGAAAAAGAATGATCAAGATGAGAAGGGGAGGAAAAAGAGTTTCCAAGAGGGTATGGTGAGCCATGAGGAAATGCTGCTGAGAAGTATGATGAGATGAGGAAGGAGAGGTGTTTTCAGGAGCTGGCAAATTAATCACTAGCACCTAATTGGGACGAGCCCAGAAGCTAAGCTGTGCTGGATTTAGTGGGAGTTAGAGATGGGAAAGTAGCAAGTGTTCTCTAAACTATTCTCGCCAGTTCATTCACATGGGAGGAAGGAGATGTTAGAAGGTATATGGTCAAGGCATGGAAGAGACGAGAAATGAGGACTCAAGCTTGAAGAAGGTCAGAGATATAAAGGAATAAGAACCTAAGAATGTAATGGAGATTGAGGTGGGGTGGAGGACTTTTTGCTTGTCTTTCTTGGAAATATACGCAAGAGGCGCTAACTTTGGGGCTAGTAATCTTTCTGCGGAAACAGCTGTGAGAGTCCAGAAGCTGCCTAGCTTGGACTTAGTGGTAGCTGGATCCTTTTATGGGACCAGGTAGAGGTTCTTATGTGGGCAAGCCATCCACGTGGCATGCCACCCCTAGATATAGACACACCAACCCATCATTTATGTAAACCTGTGAACCAGGGTCAGCTCCTTAAAGTTGCCGGGAAAGCTGCAGTAACGTGGCTTCTCTTTACACTCTGGATGTATTTTACACTCTCAGACTCCCCTGAGGTGACTTTTGTGATAACAGACGGCTGATGTTGTCGAGTACCTCCCTCTATTCCTGCTCCTTGTTCTAGCTTTTGCCACTCTGTCCCGCTGTTACCCAAGTCTTGGACTCACCATAGCCTTGAAAATAAACCAGGACAAGCAGTGCTAGCAGCCAGCATGCTGCCGAGTTCAAATGCAGGTCTATCTAGTCATGTGAGGATCAAATCTCATACAGGCTTTGAGGTGTGGGCTTAGACATCGCTGTGCTATTTCAACAGTGGCTCTTAAAAGATGAATTGAACATAAAAGGGGAGGCAAATCCACTGACCACAGGGCCCCAGAAAGAAGTCTGTCCATCACCACCTAAGTGTTAGCGCAGTGTGGCTTTGCTGGCAGAGACGTGTCTGCGAAAGGGATAGGACTATTAGTGATGAGAACATCACTTTTAATAACCATAGGAGACTTTAAAGACCCCAAAGCATTTTTGCATACTTCATCTCACTTGTGAGGGGTTTCAGGTGATCTTGGGGATCACTTTATGAAGTCTGAGACCCTGGCTAGTCCATGCAATGACATGCCTTCTGAGGGAATGGAAGGGATTAGCACACTGTGACTATTGTTGACGAGCAAGGTGTGCTAAGGTCTGTGTTGGGTCTCTGCAGCAAGGGAGGGCGACAGATAACATTTACAAATCTGATTATTTTTTAAAAAATATATTTTATTTATTTTTTACAGAGAGGAAGGGAGAGAGATAGAAAGTCAGAAACGTCGATGAGAGAGAGACATCGATCAGCCGCCTCCTGCACGCCCCACAACCGGAATCGAACCTGGGACCTTTCAGTTTGCAAGCCGACGCTCTATCCACTGAGCAAAAACGGGTCTCGGCTAAATCTGCTTCTTGGAGCCCTTTTGTTTAGAATCAGACTCTGTCATGGATACAATTTCTATGAAAGAATAGGGAGGAAACCTAAACCGTCCGAGCTAAGTTCACTGTGTTTGGGTGTTGCTATCGACTTATAATTGCAGAGAGAAGTAACCTCTCTGTTCTTCCCCACCATGAATTGAGCTTCATTTGGGGTGCCTACAGGTTCAGACAATTGAAAACTTTCAGGCCTGGCCAGTGTGGCTCAGTGGTTGAGCATCAATCTATGACCAGGAGGTCACGGTTCGATTCCAGGTCAGAAATTGTGGTTGTGGGGCCGATCCCCCGTACTGATCAATGATTCTCTCTCATTATTGATGTTTCTATCTCTCTCTCCCTCTCCTTTTCTCTCTCTGAAATCAATAAAAAACATATTTTAAACTAATATGAAAAGAAAACTTCCAGCTTTAGGCACAAGGTATCAAGAGTGAAGAGGTAGTACCTGGATATTACTTGGCCCTACATTTTGGGGGAATAAAGGGAAAGTAAAGCGCTTTGGACTGGGCACTGTCTGTTAATACCCCACGATTTCTATTTTAGAAGTAAAGGAAACAAATGAAGAGCTATCTCAGAGAGTACCTGAGTCTTTATTCGTTTTTGCAAGTCTTAGATCATGGAGTAAACTGAAAGGAAGTAGTGCACGACAAACAATGCATCCATAAGAAATGTTCTCAAGCTGAAACCGGTTTGGCTCAGTGTATAGAGTGTCAACCTGCAGACTGAAGGGTCCCAGGTTCGATTCCGGTCAATGGCATGTACCTTGGTTGCGGGCTTGATCCCCAGTAGGGAGTGTGCAGGAGGCAGCTGATCAATGTTTCTCTCTCATCAATGTTTCTAACTTTCTATCCCTCTCCTTTCCTCTCTATAAAAAAATCAATAAAATATATTAAAAAAAAAGAGAAATGTTCTCAAGAGACATGGCGATCAGCTTCCAGCGGCACAGGATAGTCAGGTAGTGAACAAAACAGACGTTGGCCAGACTAACCTGGCCCCCCGTCATCAGAGAAGGGGGGCCCTCTTCCATCAAAGGCTGCAGACTCCCCACAAGTTAAAGGAGTGAAACTTCCCAAACAAACACGTTCTAAAAATCACGTAGGAAAAAAAAATGACATCAACAACAGCAACTCTCCAACAATCTCTTTATGGCTTTGCAAGCTCGGTGAGCAGATGGCTAGCCGGGAACTGGTCTTTTCAGCTTCACCTGAGAACCTGGCAGTTACCTGTCAAGTGAGAGGTGGATGAAAAGACACATATACATGGCTCTTGGGATGAAATGATTTTATTAGAGGATTTTACTGTACTCCGCCCTGAAGCTTTTGGTAAAGGGGTACTTTTAAAAGGACACGGGCTTTGTCTTGTTGTTGTTTTTACCATCATGAACTGAGCCTCCATCGACTTGGGGTGCCTTTTAATTTTTATTTCTAGAATCCTTATTGAGATAATGTTGACCTGAAAGCCCTTTGTTAAATATCGCTCTTTGTTTTGATTCACTTCCTGGTTTGCAACGCTCTTCTAGGAAACGAAGGCTCAGCCTGAAGATGAAGAGGACTTTTTGCAACTTAAGTTGCTCCTCATCATTCCCATTTCTCAAGCTTCACCGGTGGTGTGAACTATATTTAGAAAACGACACAGGGTCTCGTTTTTTCTCTCCAACAGCGCATGTTTCCTGATGTTCATGTAGCTCTTCAGGGGCTGTGCAGCACGCTGCTTTGCTCTTAAAACAGAACCTTTAAATGCTACTATCAATCAGGGAAATTGTTTGCAATTTTTTTTTTTTTTTGGTCTCAACTAAAAAAAAAAATCTCCCCGCTCTTGAATCTTCAGAAGTAATGAACGCTCTGAATGTCAATTCTATTTATTTGATATTTAAAAACCATGTCCTTTCTCGTAGCCTCCAGGCATGTGCATAATAACATCGCCACTGAAGCACTTCAAACAGATAAATCTGCCATGAAGCCAGCGTTAGCAGGTTACAGATGAATAACTTATGTCCTGATTAGAGAGGGCAGGATAAAAGATATTTACGTGGTGGCCTAAAATCAGTAAAGGAGGTACAAAAATGAGAACTCAGCACCCCTTTCCATCCATCCATCCATCCATCCATCCACTTAATCTGTTCATTTGTTCATTCATTCATTCATTCATTCATCCACTCATCCCATTCATTCAACAAATATTTATAGAATGTCTACTATATTATAGTGCTGCCCTGGATGCATCAGTGACAAAACATATACAGGTGCCTTACATTCTAGTGATGGAGACAGATAATAATTAATGTGCATCATTAATAAGGAAATTATGTCCAAAGGTGATAAGTAAACCAATAATCCAGCAAGAGGATTTGGAGGTGCTAGAGAGTGTGTGTGGAGGCAGGAAGGAGCACTAACATAGGGGTGGTGGGGGTGGTGGGGAGAGAACAGCAGTCACAATAAATAACAGGTTGGCCTTTAGGTAAATGTTTCTAGCCTCATAGTTTGGTGGCGGTTTTTTATGTTTGTTTATTTCTGTATTTTTTTTTCAGTGCTTAGGAGAAGCTTCATTCAGAAGAGAGGATTTGAACAAAGATGTGAAGATGGTGAATTGGCTCTGTTGGCAACTAAGGGGAGAGAATTCCAAGTGGAGGAATCGTGTAGAGCAAAGGACCTAGGGATGGAGTGAGCCTGGTGTGAGTTCAAGGAATAACAAGGACAGCAATGTGGCTGGGGCAGGGTGTGCAGGCAGAGAGGAGCGGGGCAGCAGGTCAGAGACATAACTGGGGGGTCAGATAAGATAAAGTTCTTGCGTTGAGGGAAATGGGAGTCCACGCAAGAATTGGAGTAGAGGTGTCACATGATCTGGCTTTAATTTTAGCAAAATCACTCCAGCTGCTGTGCTGAGAACAGTTCACAGGGAGGTAAGGGTAGGAGCAGGAAGGCCAGTTCAGAGACGGTGGAAGTAATCCTGGAGAAAGAGGACACGGTTTGCACAGGGCGCGAACACAGAGGTGGGGAGGAGCAGTCAGATTTAAGATGTTCCTGTTCTCACCGGGCCGGCTGGCATGGTTCAGTGGTTGAATGTTGACCTATGAACCAGGAAGTCACAGTTCAATTCCTGGTTAGGGCACATGCCTGCGTTTTGGGCTCGAACTCCAGTAGAGGGCATGCAGGAGACAGCCAATCAATGATTAGTTCTCATTATTGATGTTTCTATCTCCCTTCCTCTCTGAAATCACTAATATATATTAAAAAATTAAGTAGGCCAAGACCGGTTTGGCTCAGTGGATAGAGCGTCGGCCTGCGGACTGAAAGGTTCCAGGTTCGATTCTGATCAGGGGCATGTACCTTGGTTGCGGGCACATCTCCAGTGTGGGGCGTGCAGGAGGTGGCTGATCGATGTCTCTCTCTCATCGATGTTTCTGACTTTCTATCCCTCTCCCTTCCGCTCTGAAAAAATCAATAAAATATATTTTAAAAAATTAAGTAGAATGCTCTTGTTCTCTAACAAAGAGGGGGAATCATGAGCTGACACTGCAGCTGTGTGGCATGGACCTCAGCTCAAAGAGAACCGCACTCAGCTAACCTGTGCGGGAATATTTGGATGACTGCAAGAATTGGGCTTGCGTGGGTCTGTATTCAATGAGGAATCCTGGGCCACAGGAGACTCTTCTTCTGCTCAAAGAAGGTGATCCAGGCATATGTATTTGATTCAGGGGACAATAGACAAGGGTGAGAGGGGGAAGATGATTGTGAATGGATTTCAGGACCTGGCGCTTCGACTGGCCCTGGGCCCAGCTCCAAGGAGACATGCCTGAAGAAAAAAAAGCTTTCGTAAAAGAGCCATATCCTGAAGCATTTCTGGGATATAGGAAACAAAGGAGTCGGCAGCATTGGCACCAGCCACTTCATCAGCGAGCAGAGATGGTGCCATATTGCAGACATGGGTGCTCTCGATATTGGGCACCTGCAGTTAGCGGCGGTGCACACATTGGCGGGCTTCAGTGACAATGGCAGAACATTCACTTGGCACTGGCTAAGATGCCCTGGATGGGAAGATACTGGGCATCGCAGCCAGTAGCAAGTAGCAAGTAGTGCCCTTTGGGGATCCTTAGTAATAGACTTGGTTCCCTCAGTGGGTGTTAGCCGCACTGAGAACACGTTGGGTAAGTTCTGGTGACATTGTTTCAAGCTTTGGTGACAGGAGCCACCAACCACGTAAACTAAAGCAAGAGAGGCAGAAAAGGGCAGATGTCACGTGGTCAGCGAATGTTCTGGTTAATAGCACATGTGTGACCTGGGACACCCAGGAAATCATTAGAAGTCATTTCTATAAGGTCTGGAATACGCAGATAAGTGTAACCCCATTTTGAAGCTCTGCTAGAATTCTATAGAACCCCTTTTATATCTACAGTAAGGGAATGGTCCATAAACTATTTCACTAACCTAGGGGGGTTAGTGTGTGTGGGGGGGGAGAACAGCAGTCACAATAAGTAATAGGTTGGCCTTTAGGTAAATGTTTCTAGCCTCATAGTTTGGCGGTGGTTTTTTATGTTTGTTTATTTCTGTATTTTTTTAAAATACATTTTTCACAGAGAGGAAGGGAGGGGTAGAAAGTCAGAAACATTGATGACAGAGAGACATCGATCAGCCGCCTCCTGCACACCCCACACTGGAGATATGCCCACAAGTAAGGTACATGCCCCCGACTGGAATCGAACCTGGGACCTTTCAGTCCGCAGGCCGACGCTCTATCCACTGAGCCAAACCGATCTCGGCTATTTCTGTATTTTTTTTTTTTTCAGTTCAGATTTTTTAATTACCTTAAACATCAAAGTGACTAAGGATTTTTATTTATTTATTTAATCCTCACTTGAAGAAATTGTTTCCATTGATTTTTTTTAGAGAGAATGGAAGGGAGGGGAAGAGACAGAGAGGGGGAAACATCAATGCGAGAGGGACACATCAACTGGTTACCTTCCTGCATGTGTCCTGACCAGAACTGAGGTACATGCCCTTGATCGGAATTGAACTAGAGAACTTTCAGTCCGCAGGCCGATGCTGCTCTAATTACTGAGACAAACAGGCTAGGGCAAAGTGATTAGCATTTTTAGCTCTACTTATATGCATCCGCAGAGAGAGTCAGCTCTAACAATCATTTTGGGAATTAATTTAATTCAACAAGTATTTTTAAGCACAAATGATACTAGTATATTCAACATCATTTTCTTGTATTGTAAAATGTAAAAGGGCCTGAGGTTCCTTCCTTCCAGGAATATGTAATTTCCTTGAGCATACATTTGAAATACATACACATATAAGAAAATTATGAAGTGCCAATGTTTTTGTTAAATCCTACAAAAGAAAAGAAGCTGAGTGGGTTGGAGAGATTTGGGAAAAGTTTCTTTTATAGTTTCTCTTGGGATTAATATATTGGGAAGTAAGCATGAGAAAGAGAGAGAGAGAGAGAGAGAGAGAGAGAGAGAGAGAGAGAGAGAGAGAGAGAACGAATAGGCACTCCTTACTATCTCTAGATCTGTAGGAACATGGACAGTACCTTTTGTCTGAAGTGACTTTCTAAATACCCTGTTTGGCTAAAAATATATATTAATTCTCTGAGATTCAGTTCAAGCATCATCTATCTATTCAGAAAACCTTCCCTGATCTCTATGCTCTTCCTAGTTTTGTAGCTTTGTTTTCACAGTGGTTTAGTTTTTGACATTATCTGTCTGTCTAAAATGTAGGTAAAACTCCATGATTCAGGGACCAAGGCTTGTTCATTTTTGCATCTCCATCTCTGAACCTAGCATAGGGCCAAAGCGAATGTACTGACTGAATGGATGAATGAACCAGAGATCCACCCGTGAACATCTGGCTCGTGGGTGTTGCAAACATCATGCATCTGGAGTTGTGCAAGCCCTCTTTCTCTTGGCTCCAGTCCTACCAGGGGTGGTAAGGCTCGGGATGTAAGGTCAGGTGTTATTCCATGTCTGCATCAGTAGCACTTAGAAAAGTGTTCTGTTGAAAGCGAACACCAGAAATATTAATACAGGAGGATGTAATTGAGTCCCAGAGGTGAGAGGCAATGAAATCAATCTTCTCTACACTTGCACTAATAATCTCTTATAAATTTGTATATAAAATTTCACATTTGAAAACATCTATACTTCCTAGTATTAGAAAATTGTAAATAGAATCCTTTCCCACCAAGCAGTGGACACTAAGTAGACAGAACTGAGGGTTAAAACTAATGGTGCATTGAGGAAAAAGCTTTAACTGGTTGGGAGTCTATGATTCATAAATTACAACCTAAAAATCATTTAAAATGTATCTAGTTAACACTTACACTGTCATGAATTCATTATCTCAGCCCCTTATTTAGCCTGTCTCATTGAAGCTGACTACAGGTATCTGCTTGGACTTGAAGTATTTGACTCATTATAGCTGAAGGGCAAAGTGATGGATGAAATTCGTAGCTGGATTGATGGCTACAATCCGTAGTTGTATTTCAGAGGATGGGTATTACAAAGGAGAAAAGTAGCATGTCCATGTGCCTGAATAAGCTAAGAAAATGCTCTGGGTCATTTTTTTTTTTTTTGCTTGGAGCGTCATGCACTACCTTAAAACTCCCCCAAAAAAGAAGTTTTGAAGGTGCATAAGCATGGCTTTTGATTTACCTGCCTCCTCCTCCTCCAGAAACCCTTCCCTGAATGAAACAGACCTTCCTTTACATTGAACTTGCAAAGCTTATATTTTTACCTCCATTATAGCTCTTTTTTGCTTTGCTTTCTATTAAAAATCACTGGAATATTAGCCCAAATTTCTTTGCTAGACTGTAATCTCTTTGAAGGCAGATACTGGGTACTTTTACCCTTTTCCTCCTTTCTTGATGTCTGAGACATCAGTAGATGTTCAATGCATTTGTAAGCAAACTGGACAGAGACTTTTCACCTGAGTGATTTCTATAAGAAATAAGAAATATAGCCAAGTCAGATTCCACTATTAAATTAGAACCCAATTCAACTGTATTGCAAGGGGAGGGAACAGTGGCTCATTCAGAATGGTGGAGATGTTTTATGCTCTTGTGTAAGTCTGCATGTTCTGCTTTTCTATGAGAACACAACACCTTAGGAATTTAATGGAGCTGCGTGGTCAAGATCTGACCCCTCAGCTTCTAAGCTCACTTCTGTTGCCTTCTATCCCACATACGTTTACTGAGCCCGGGTGCTTTAAGTCCTCTCTTCATTTCCACTCTCCTCCCACTTCCACTTGGGTTGGGAATTAATTAGTTTTCCTCCAAGGGATACAAGACAGGAAGCCCTCTCAGCATTTTGCTTATTCATTTAATCTCTTACATAAGAAGACTCTAGTTATGATTTTATACAACTTCTCTTCTCATGTCTGGTGGGATAATTATAGTCCCAAATATTTAAAAAATTATTTAGTGGCTGATGATTATATTTTAAAATTTTGCCCCTGTTTTAATCTGGAAAAGGAATGCTCTGTCAGTAATCCACTCGTGGAGAATGGAAAGCTCACTGGGCAATGCGGTCACGGGTACTTTTAGTCAGAGGCTTTTATGTCAGTCACTCAGTCTCTTTTTGTTATTTTTTTTGGCCCAGGGAAGAGACATGTCAAAAATTCATTGAGGTTCCTGGCCAGTGTGCTCAGTGGTTTAGCATGGGCCTATGAACCAGCTCAATTCCCAGACAGGGCACACACCCAGGTTGCCGGCTGGATTCCCAGTGTGGGGTGCGCATGAGTCAGACAATAAATAATTCTCTCTCATCATTGATGTTTCTCTCTCTCTTCCTCTATCTCTCTTCCTCTTCCCTTCCTGTCTGAAATCAATAAAAATATATTTAAAAATGTATGGAGCTTTGTTAATGTAGTGAGCATTTATTGAACAAAAGCAAATGGTTATAATTAATATTAATTTAGTCCTAAGTGCCAGACACTTGATATGCATTATAAATTTACAGTTTACAATAATCTAATGTGGTAAATTTTACTATTATTTCCATTTTACATATGAGGAAAGAGGACTAGAGAATTCCAATGACTTGCCCACAGTAGCACAAGTAGTAGGTGGCTAACCTAGGATTAATTAAACTAACTAAAAGCTCATAAGAGTTCATTTTTTGAGCCCCTGCAAATTCCTTAAAGGTTCCTGAAGTGGACTATTCAGCTCACTCATCTCAAGATCTCCTTACTATCCTTCTCAGGTTCCAAGCACAGTGTTTAAACCAGTGGTTCTCAACCTTCCTAAGGCCGCGGCCCTTGCATACAGTTCCTCATGTGGTGGTGACCCCCAACCATGAAATTTTGCTACTGTTATGCATCGTGATGTAAATACCTGCATTTTCCGATGGTCTTAGGTGACCCCTGTGAAAGGGTCATTCGACCCCCAAAGGGGTCGCAACCCACAGGTTGAGAACCACTGGTTTAAACAATACAGAGGTGGCTGAGAACCTCAGTTAACCTGCCTGTGTGAATCCTAGTGTCTTCATCTACAACAGCATTCATCCATCCTTCATATTTGTCTATTCCCTTGCTTCCTCTTTCTCCATAGCACTTATTTACCTGACATTACATATTTTTACTTCTTTTTGTCTGCAGCCCCCACAGGAATCTGCTGCCTGAGGACAGTGACTGTGTATCTTGTTTTTTAACAAAGAATTCTCAGCATGTAGAACAGCGCCTGTCATGCAGTAGGTATTTCATAAACTATCTGTTGAGTGAGTGAATAAAAAAAGATGCATTTTGCTTATTGTTTATGCCTGAAGTAGTAATTTTCACACACACACACACACATATATATATATTTAATCCTCACCTGAGGATATTTTTTTCCCCATTTATTTTTAGAGATAGTAGTAGAGAAAGGGAGAGAGAAACATTGACTGTATCCACATGCCTTCAGTTCTTGGAGCTTGCAACTGAGGCAGGTGCCCTTGACCGGAATCGAACCTGGGACCCTTCAGTCTGCAGGCTGATGCTCTATCCACTGAGCAAAACCAGCTAGGGTTTGAAGTAATAATTTTTAGATATACTTAATGGACTTAAGGAACTTCACTTTTTTTCTTGGCTCACCTTCAGTCTTCTATAAAATTTTTATTTAAGGCACACTACAATAGAACATAGAATGTGCTGAGCTGTGTTTTAAGTCTTTTATATCTATTGGCTTATTCACTCTTACGACTACCTATGGGGCAGGTAAAATCAAGCTCAGGGAGTCTGGTCATGTTCCCAACCATTACACCATGCTGCTTCCTGGATAAATTCCATAAAAAAATCATCTCCATGCAGTTTAATTCTCAAAAGATGTGTCTTTATTCTCTCCTCTAGAATGCCCTTCCATCTTCCCCATTTTTCCTTCCTCTGATACTTCAGATTAAATAAGAAAATAAACCTTGGATGGTGTGGCTCAGTTAGTTGGAGTGTTGTCCTGTACACCAAAAAGTCACAGGTTTGATTCCTGGTCAGGGAACATACCCAGGTTGTGGGTTTGATTCCCAACAGGGAGCATATGGGAAGCAACTGACTGATGTTTCTCTCATATGGATGTTTCTCCCCACCGCCTCCTCCCCCGCCCCCACCTACCTTCTTCTCTCTCTAAAATCAATGAAAACATCTCCTTTGGTGAGGAGTTTAAAAGAAAAGCAAGTTGTTTTATTTCATTCCATTATGCCTTTCCTTCTTTGGAACAGCAATGCCTACTGTTAGTGACGTTTTTTTTCAGGCCACTTTCAAGGATAAACAAATGGTTTGGTCCCCATGGCTCACTGGATAATAGACATGGTCTCTCTACCTTCTTTGTTTCTCATTTTTGTCTCCTTCCTGCTTCTCTAAGGCTTTGGGATCCCTGCCTCAGCCTGTCCCTTCCAACCTTGAGAGGAGAGGTTAGTGGTCTATGGAGGTTGCAAAATCTGCCTTTAAAGCTTGAAACTTAAAAGGAAATCCAATTTTATAAGCAATTCCCTTTCTTGCATTTAGTCATTCGGTCCTTTTCTGCCCATTTACAGTTTTTCTCACAAAAACACAAGCATCCTCAGAGCCTTGTATCTCCGATACAGCACAGTGTCTACCCAGGAGGCAACTGTCATGAGCACCGACACCTGAGATCTCATCCCAGCTCTGTCACTAAGGAACAGTCGGCCTGGGGGCAAGTCATCCAATATGACCAGGACTTGGTTTTCTCACCTGTGAAATGACTCAAGTCAGAGGCTGAGCAGGTATTTCAAGGCCCCTTCCAGCTCTAAATTGTGATGTTCTTAAATTACATAAAGAAGAGAAAATGATTTCTAGATTTCTTTACTATTCCTACCGAGGGCAGTGCCATTCCAAGGGAGCCACTGTTCTTTACTAAATGAGGGTGAACTTCTCAATGTTGAAGGATGATAGCTGTTGAGGTTGGTTATAGGTCAGAACCTAGTCACTGACAGGATTTCTTCTCTGCTTCCCTGTACATATTCAGGGGAGACCATGAGGAAATCTAGGATTTCAGCTCTTGGTCTTCATAATAAATTACTACCACTAATAGTACAAAATAAATTCATTTAAAAATAAAACACAAAAAATCACCCTTTTTTCATTTAGGAAGAATGCAGCAATCATCTTGCTTTCGGAAGCTGCATTAAACCTTGGACCAGAGCATTGGTATGTACAAGGGGACTATGTTATTCTCACCCCTAGCAGCTCTTTGGAGTTACTGATCTGAAGAAAGGCAGTAGTTGAGGCACATAAAGGAGAAAGAGTTTCTGGCATAGAATGGCTAAATTCTCAGGAATTCTGTTACCTCTTCCTGGGAAGGAGACTATACATCTTGGCTTACCTTGCAGTTTAGTGAGTATCATATAACTGAGTCCTAGTGAATCAAATGTAGTCTAAGGTAAGTGATGCACTTCCAAGACTGGCAATACAACATCCCCTGTTCTCAGCCCTTCTTTTTTTCTTTTCTTTTTAAAATATTTTATTGATTATTTTTTTACAGAGAAAAAGGGAGAGGGATAGAGAGCTAGAAACATCAATGAGAGAGAGACATCGATCAGCCGCCTCCTGCACTCCCCCTACTTGGGATGTGCCCACAACCAAGGTACATGCCCTTGACCGGAATCGAACCTGGGACCTTTCAGCCCGCAGGCCAATGCAATGCTCTATCCACTGAGCCAAACCGGGTTCAGCTCAGCTCTTCTTTATTCTGCCCTTTTGGCAGGCTTCAGAGAACTCTGAGATGGGAAAGCCACATTAATGAAGAAGCCTGGATCCCTGAGTCACTGGTTGGAGAAGAGTTTCCTGACCCCCACTGGACTCAATGTGAGTGAGAACAAAATTTCAGTGTTAAGACACTGAAATTTTGTCATTGTTTGTTATAGCAGCGAGAATTCATTACTTGTAGAGTGTGCCAGGCTGAGGACGAATGATAAGAAAGATCTGAATAACTTGTTGTCACTTCAGAATTTATATACTCCAAATTAAGTTTTTTACCTTAAGATCAGTTACTCTTTTGCCCTTTCTTATTATCTGATGGCACCAACGTTTCTCCTGAAGAAATAAGGCATCTTTTACAGCGATCTAAGTGAGGATATCTACTTGTCCCAGAACCATGAGTCACTTACAGAACAGAATGGAGCTGGAGAGGATTCTAGAAGCACTGCAGACTCTTTCACCAAAACTAGACCTAAAAAAAGTAGAACATCCTATGCCAACCTGTGGGTCGCGACCCCTTTGGGGGTCAAATGACACCTTTCACAGGGGTCGCCTAAGACCATCGGAAAACACAGGTATTTACATTATAATTTATAACAATAGCAAAATTATAGTTATGAAGTATGGTTGGGGGTTACCACAACACGAGGAACTGTATTAAAGGGTTGCGGCATTAGAAAGGTTGAGAACCACTGAGTTAGACTATAGGTCCAATCACGTATTAACTTTACGTTAGATTCCCCATGTTCATGGCACGTATGTATGTGAGATTTTTATTTGTCAGTATATCTTTAACTAGATGTCCACAGGGTAGTAGGTCTACATTGGGTGGCATGAAGTTGAAGATAGCAGGTGTTGAAAAGAAAGAAGTGCAAGTAGAAGCAATGAAAATAGATGGAGAGTGAGTGATGGCATGGGAGAATGCAAAGTTATCCCGTCAGAAACTACCCTGAGAGCATCTGTGCCCATAGCCAACATTTCCTTGCCTTTTAGAGAAATAGCAGAAGAAATAGGACTAAGTTTCTATCATTTTTCAAAGTGACAGAGAGATAAAATTGAACCATCCTTTCTAGACTCTTAAGGAAATTACGTTGGTTGTACACCTATCCCCTAAAGCTTGCACACTTCTTCACCAACCATCAAGACTAGAATTAACATCCGAATTTTAAGGACCTTGGAAGAACTAGAATCTTTAAGTGCATAGTCCTGAACAGAAAGCAGATTGTCACTTTCATAATACTCCTTTTATACTCTGAAATAATTTGTGATCCCACTGTATTAAGATTTTCATTTCTGCAGATATTATCTTGCCCTGTGACACAGCTTTGCCAAATCTGGTTCCCAATACTTCGCTTTACTAATAAAGTTTGGAAATAAAGCCAATATTATTTTGGAGGGAGGGTGGGGGCTCTCCAGCTTACTAGTTCCCACCACTCCATGTTGTCATGCCTTTATTAATATTCTAGTTTTCATTTTATTTTTTTAAATTTAATAAAATTAACCTTTATTGTTCAGATTATTACAGTTGTTCCTCTTTTTCCCCCCCAATGCTCCCCTCCACCTGTTTCCCACTCCACACTCTGCCCTTACTTGCCCCCACCCAGCACTGTCCTCATCCATAGGTGTACGATTTTTGTCCTTTCTCTACTCATGCCCTCCTCACCCCCTTCCCCCAAATAATTGTCAGTCCACTCTCTTTCTATGTTTCTGATTCTATTATATTCACCAGTTTATTCTGTTCATCAGATTTTTTATTCACTTGTTGATAGATATGTATTTGTTGTTCATAATTTTTATCTTTACCTTTTTCTTCTTCTTCCTCTTCCTAAAGAGTACTTTTCAGCAATACTGGTTTGGTGGTGCTGAACTCCTTTAGTGTTTTCTTATCTGTGAAGCTCTTTATCTGTCCTTCAATTCTGAATGATAGCTTTGCTGGATAAAGTAATCTTAGTTGTAGGTTCTTGCTATTCATCGCTTTGAATAGTTCTTGCCACTCCCATCTGGCCTGCATAGTTTCTGTTGAGAAATCAGTTGACAATCCTATGGGTGCTCCCTTGTAGGTAATGAACTGTTTTTCTCTTGCTGCTTTTAATATTCTCTCTTTGACTTTTGCTCTTGGCATTTTAATTATGATGTGTCTTGGTGTGGTACTATTTGGATTCCTTTTGTTTGGGGTTCTGTGTGATTCCTGGACTTGTAAGTCTATTTCTCTCACCAGGTGGGGGAACTTTTCAGTCACTGTTTCTTCAAAAAGGGTTTCAGTATCTTGTTTTCTCTTCTTCTGGCACCCCCATAATTCTGATGTTGGTATGCTTGAAGTTGTCCCAGAGGCTCCTTACACTATCTTCAAATTTTTGGATTCTTTTATCTTTTTGCTTTTCTAGTGGAGTGTTTTTTGCTTCTTTGTATTTCAAATCTTTGACTTGATTCTTGCATTCCTCTAGTCTGCTGTTAGGTCTCTGTATAATATTTTTTTATTTCAGTCAGTGTATGTTTAATTTCTAGTTGGTCCTTTTTCATCTCCTCATGGGTCTCACTAAATTTATCCATCTTTTCTAGGAAATTATTGAAAAACCTTATAACCGTGGTTTTGAACTCTACATCCAGTCATTTGTTTTCCTCAATTTTTTTCGTTTGTGATCTGTTTCTTTGTCTCTGCATTTTTGCTGCTTCCCTGAGTTGGTAGAGTATTTCAGCCTCCCCAGTTACCTGAGGTGGACACTCTTGTTTCATCTCTTTGTGGTCTGTGTGTACAGCCTTGTTGTAGTTAGAAACTTGATTGTTGTTGATATCATTGGGGTAGGTGGGCAGAATTGACCTCCAGGCCAATTGGCTGTAGGGATCAGCTATGTCTACATTGGAAGAACTTCTATACTGGAGTCATCCTTATGACACAAGACTTGCAAAATTGCAAAAGCCTCTGTACTCAGCTCAGATGGGGTGGAGTCTCAGGGCTGAGCAGACAGCCTTGGCTTCCTGTCAGCCCTGCCCTATGAGGTACCTGGGTCTCAGTGTCCCTTGGTAATTGCTTCAGTCCTATCTCACGCAATAGTGCTTGCATGCCTTTTGCGGCTATCCTGAGTTTCCATGCGTTCCGGAGACCCTTATGAGTCTGAGTCCCAAGGGTCTCACCTGAAACTGGGGTTCAGTGCAGTCGAAAATCGAGTTCAATGCAGTTGAGAGGTTCTGTCTTCCTCCCTCTAGAGAAAGTAGCAGCACAATCAGCAGTTAGTCCTCTCTGCCTGCACTCGCATGAGTGCCCCTAGACCTCTGCCTTTTGTGGTTCCCCTAAGTGTCTGTGCACTCCTTCCTTTTTCTGACAGTCCAGATTCCCCCCGTATGAATCTTGTTCAGAAATGGAGTTCAGTGCAAACAGGAACTGGGGTTCAGTGGAATCAGGAGTTTCTGTCTCCCTCCCACTAGAGGAAGCCAGCCAAGCACTCTGCTGCCTGTCCTCTCCACGTGCATGTCTCCATACCTCAGCTTTTTGCAGCTCCTTTGAGTCTCCATGAGCCCCTCTCTTTCCTTCTAGTTGGAGAATTTTCACTCAGCCAGCTTTCCTGGCATTCTGGATGATGTACCTAAACTGCTGCCTCGCACAACAATTTCAAAACTAATAACTGTAGTTTTGAAATTGTTGTGCGAGGCAGCAGTTTAGGTGTTCACCTATGCCCCCATCTTGGTTTCTCTGAGTTTTCACTTTATTAATGTTGAGTTTTCAATCCCTGCCAATGCATCTTTATATCCTTGCTTACAAACTTTCTTTTTGTCAACTGTTGTCTTTATCTATTTGCTTTGATCAGACCTAAAATTAAATAGTCCCTTTTACTGTCTCACTTTATTAGTTTTTTAAAATGTGTTTTCTTTGCTAATATCCTGAAAGCCTTAGCCAATATACTTTGACTAATTTACTTCCCTACTATTGATGTAAATACTCTATTTTTAGCAATGAGTCACCAATAAAGAATAAACATTCTTTTAAAATTTGTAGTGTTTTAAGGGATTACTTGTGTGAATTACTTAGACTAATGGTGTTCAGAGCATGAGGACTTTTGGTGCAATTGCCAAATCTCTAATGTGTCTAATTTCTGTATGATTATATTATATCAAGCTATATTATATAGGGTGTCCCAAAACGTGTATACACACTTTGAAGCTGAGAGCTCAATGGATGTTTTTTTTTTCTTTTCAGATATAACCCATTGGAATTAATAATTATCCAAAGTATGTATCCTTCTTATTGGGACACCCTGCATATCACTCTACAGAGCAGATGCATGTACCTCTTTTCTGAGTGATGTAAATTGTGGCTCCCCATTTATTTAAATGCGAATACCATAATCTCATGAAGATGGCCCATGGAAATAAAAGATGCTTTTGTTGTTGCTGTTGTTAATGGGCTATTCCACTTTAATCACAAATGTTGACATGGAAAGCAGATTGTATAGTGGCAAACCTCTAGCTGTCCCCAATGACCGTATCTCCTGGGATTCACATCCCTGTGCAAACACCTCCTATTGGGTGGGGGCTGGATCTAGTGACTTGATTCTAATAAACAGAATACGACAAAGGATGGGATGTTCTCATCACAGGGAGAAAATGGTCTTCCTTTTTCTTTCTTCTTTTTAATCGCATCTACATGAGAAGATGGATATTAGCCGAACCTACTGTGGTAATCATTTCACAATATATGCAAATGAAATCATCATGCTGTACACCTTAAACTTATACAGTGATGTATGTACATTATTTGTCAACAAAACTGGAAAAAAAAATAAAAGAAAGCATGGAGCATGGTAAAAGCCTGGACTTCCATCTGCTGACACTTTCTTGTCCTCTCACATGCTCCTGCTGTTGAAGCCAGATGCTGCTGTGAGATGATTTATGAAGGCCCATGTGACAATGAACTAAGGGAGGCTGTCAGTGAACAGTTTCTGAAATATTGAGGCCTCAGTCCAAAAACGCCCAATAAACAGAATTCTGCCTACATCCACATGTGACCTAGTAAGTGGTTCCTTCCCACTTGAGTCTTGAGATGACTGTAGCTCAGAGCTTCAGAACCTAGATAAGTTGCACCTGGAGTCTTGACCCACAGACACTCTGAGGTAACAAATGTAGTTGTTATATACCACTAAGATTTGGGGGTGCTTTGGAACCATGGGCAGATGAGCCTCAGAGAAGAGGCCCCCCACTGGGGGCTGATGCCAGGGTCCCTAGCCTGCAGACAGACCCCGGCTTGGTCTGGGGAGTTTGCCCAGGTCATTGACTGGTGAACTGGGTCTTGAACCCAGGTCTGCACCTAAGAAATAAGGGAAGTGGGTCCTTCCTACAGAGGCTAGGGATACACCTACCCCCAGGGGCTGCCTCTGGTGAAGGGGCAGGGGTGCCTACAGACCCACTATGCACCCCTGCGCCTTTGTCTTCCAGTGCCCAAGGCTGCTCCTCTCTCATGCTCAGCATCGGCTCTCACCCGCCAGCTGTCCCCTCCCCACTGGCTGCTTGGCGGGGCTGGGTGGGCTCTGCTAAGAAGAGCTGGCAGACCTCACCCAGCTGTGATCCTCAGCACTAGCCGTGGCCTTGGCTGAGAGAGAGGTGCCACCCTGAGGTATGGCAAGTGTGGTCTTCAGACGGGTCTCATTTCTGTGGCCTTAACGCTGCATGGCCCGGGATCCCGGGAGCCTGGCTCCATGCTCAGGAGCACCATGCGTGACAGCATGGGGTGGGCATCCACAGGAGGGTCTGGGGAAACTGATGAGGACAGATGTATCATGGAAAATGGGAAGTGCAGTTTTCAGAGTAGCTGGCGGAGGGAGGCTGACATTGCTGGTGGGGCCAGCATGGAGAGCAGCCTCCGTGAGAGTGGGCACAGTGCCTCTGTCTATCATGTGACATTTAAAAGTGCGCTGTCCCTGGCCTCCACAAGGTAGAGGTACCTGTCTGGGAGATTGACAGGAGATTGTCTGTCCCTGAAGTGCTATCTTCCAGGGAGGGTCAGGAGGGAGGATGAGAACTATGTGCTGTTATGAAATGAGAAATCATGAAGATGGGGCTGAGAAAAGACCTGTCTGCCTACAGACTGACCCCCTGTCCATTAGCTGGGGTCCAGCACAGCCCCCAGAGCCATGTCGACAGTTGGCTCTGTCCACTCCAGTCACATGGGGACAAAAGGGATCTTTTACATTGTGGAGCTTTTATACATAAATATATTTTGTCTGTAATGAGCCATTCTCCATAAATGTTATTCTCACTGCAATGTGGGGGCGAGGGGAGATTTGGGAGTAATTTGTTATATCGCTTTACACAACTAACACAGAATTTTGTTTTTCTATTGGATTAACTAATAATTTCTTTGTTATTTTTTTATACCAGTCTCAAACTGAGGATGGGAATGGGGATAATTTAATACAATCAGAGATACTCACTGCCATCCAGTGAAAAAAATTAGAACAATGTAACCCAGCCTCACCAGCATGGCTCGGTGGTTGAGCACTGACCAATGAACCAGGAGGTCATGGTTTGATTCCCAGCCAGGGCACATGTCCAGGTTGTGGGCTTGTTCCCTAGTGTAAGCTGTGCAGGAGGCAGTTGATCAATGATTCTCTCTAATCATTGATGTTTCTATCTTTTGCTCCTCCCTTCCTCAATAAAAATATATTCATGAACAAAGAACTACGTAGCTCAACATAAGTTGGTTAAATTGAACTGAGCTTAGAAATAAAGGCAGCTAAAATGCAGGTGTTCATTTATGCCAGTGGTTCTCAACCTTCCTAAGGCCGCGACCCTTGCATACAGTTCCTCATGTGGTGGTGACCCTCAACCATGAAATTTTGCTACTGTTATGCATTGTGATGTAAATATCTGCATTTTCTGATAGTCTTAGGCAACCCCTGTGAAAGGGTCGTTTGACCCCCAAAGGGGTCGCGACCCACAGGTAAAGAACCGCTGGTTTATGAAATAAAGTAGAAGTAGAGTAGCAATGAACAAATCAATGAATACCAGAAATTGTACAATGATCAAGAATCCCATGATGACAACATTCAGTAGCCATCAGATATTTTTGAGTTTGAGTAACCTTTCACTGAAGAGCATGAACAGGCAAGGAGAGAGAACATCAGAGAGGCAGGCAGATAACCAGGTATGGAGGCAGCCAAAAGAAGACAATTAAGGGTATCAGAATCTACCAAAGCCAGAGTCAGGTGAAGGTGAAAAGAGGGTTATGAATGTCTGTTCTGCTGGTCACTGGTGGCCTTAGTGCTGGTTGTGTGCTGTGGCAGCAAAGGAACTAATAAACCTAAGTAGAAGGAGAGACGAGTGGGAACAAGGGAAAGGGGGATAGCAAGGAGACAACTACTTGCTAAAAAGTATTCAGATAAGCACTAAATAATTTCAAAAGATATTATGAAACAGGAGAATATCAGAAAAGGAAATACTGAAAAGTGAAGTGAGCATGTGATCTCAAAGTTGCTGATATGCTAAAATACGTTCTCAATTCTGGAGGAGAAATCTTAAGAGAACAAATACATCTGGGCCTTAACATGAAGTCCTACAAACCTTTAAAATAAAATAAATATCCTTTGAATTCCTGACTTCCAGTTGTTATATTGTCGAAGGACAAAAGAGATTATGTCCTTTTAAAAGGATATTAGAGGATTATCCAAACACGGGGCAACAGAGAATTCTTATCTGGTAAAAGATAATTTATACATTGAAAATAAGACAATCCAGGTATTTTATCTGTGTCAAAGGGATAGAAAAAGCCCATTATGTTTACAGTTTCTAAGAGAATACCAAACAGGTCATCTTCTCATAGAACTTTTGGTATATTTCCTTTCTTAAAAGTGAGAAGGGTGAAATTTGATCTTCAAAAGTTCAGGGAAACTTGTAGACCTAAAGACTGAGTTGGGATTGGTGAAGGAAGTGGCTGCTGAGTGAACACTGATATTAAGCGTCGCTACGAAAGGTTAAGCATTGCAAAAGACAGAGGGAAAGACTGGGTGGAGGGGGAATTAGTGTGATTACTGTTCTAAAGAGGTCTGTGCTTAGAATCTCTCCAATGTATTCTCTGTGCTCAATGTATCAAGTGTACTTGAGAACATCTGGTGGTGAACATTTCAATACAAAAAGGGCATATTCTAGAAAAACCATTCTTACCAAGGGAACAAGTTTTTGCCTTTGAAACTTGAAACATCAAACACAAACAAAGCACAAAGAACATGGCTTGAAGTGTGCTAAGAGGTCGAGATCACACTGAGAAAACCACCTTTGCTCTGTTTAGGAACAATCTCGCTGGTTCCAAAACACAGTATGCTAATTAAAGGATCTCAGGTAGCAATCACGGAATATTTTTTTTCTGTCAGATGAACACAAATATTCTGAAGACCCAAATTGCATAAACACAACAAAAAGACATTTTGTCCATTTTCTGGCAGTGCAAAGTTAGAGTGAATGCAAATGAATGTGCTGGCAGTAAAATTACACTATTAACCATCTGAAGATTGGGCTCATTACCTAAGAAAGCAAAGCATCAATTTGTAGCATTATAACATTCTGTTTGTGCTGCTCAACACATGTTTGGATGTTTTTATACATTTTCTGTTCATTTGGGTGCCTAGTAAGCACTTTGCATCAGCCTCTTGATAGGAGTTTAATTTTGTATTGTTTCTATTATATTGTTTTTGTCTAATGGGAATGATATTCTGTCTTAAAAGTAAACACTTCATTTATTCTCCAAATAATTCTGAGTTCAAGTGGTTTTGTTTTTCATTATTAAATGGCATGGCTAAGCTTATGGATATATTTTAAAACCGATGTACCTCTGATTTAAAAAAAATTATATTTGAATAACATGAGAGGAAAATATGCATTCATTCAATCACTCATTCTTTTAAAAATATTTTTATGGATTTCAGAGAGGAAGAGAGATAGAAACATCAATGGTGAGAGAGAATCATTGATGGGCTGCCTCCTGCACATCCCCTGACCAGGAATCAAACATTACCTCCTGGTTGATATGTTGACTGATCCACACCAACTGGCTATTCTTTTATTTTAACTAGAGGCCCCGGGCACAAAATTTGTGCAAGGGGCTTAGCCAGCTCTCGCAGCCCTGGCTTTGTCTGGAAGGACGGTTATTCTGCTGCTAGCTCTTTATTATACAGGATGTGTAAGCATAGTGGAAAATTCAAGGATGGACGTGACATTGTTTGTTCCCTAAGGATGTTTGTAATAATATTATCAGTACCTTCAGAGAGAGAACAAGTATAGAAGTATCAAATCTCAGAGGAAAAAGAGAGCAGTATATTCCTTCATTCCACAAATATTTTGGCCACCTACTAAGTGCCAGGCACTGTTCTAGGGAAGGTGTCCATAGAAGGGAATAAGACAGTCATGGTCCCTGATCTTGGGAACCTGTATCCTCAGGGAGAAGTGGAAAATGAGAAAGAAAAATGAACTAATAATATAACTGGGGGAAACTATAGTACTATGAAGAAAAAACTAAAATAGGACAATACAAAAGGCAGTGCAAATGAGCGAGGAGTGTGACTTTGAGATCATGGAGGCCTTTGAGAAGAGGTGATGGTTGAATAGAAATTCTATAATGTATGGAAGCAAGTGAATAAAGATCTGAAGAAAAGGCTAGTTTCTAGGCAGAATCCAACATGGAAAGACCTTGAGGCAAAAATGAGCTTGGCAAGTTTTTTAACAAAAACAAATCATATGATGAGAGTACAGGAGAAAGGAAGAGTGAGGGTTGAGGTCATAGATGTAAGAAGGGGACAGATTATATTGACTTTTGTAGGCCATTGGAGATTTTTTAAAATATTATTTAATTGACTTTAGAGAGAGGAAGGGAGATGGAGAGAGAGAAAAGCATTGATGAGAGGCTGAAATATTGATTAGCTGCCTCCTATACATCCTCACTGGGGATCAAGCCTGCAACTGGGCATGTGCCCTGACTGAATCCAATCAGTGATCTCATATATATATATATATATATATATATATATATATATATATATATATATATTTGACTTTTCACAGATAGGAAAGGAGAGGGATAGAAAGTCAGAAACATCGATGAGAGAGAGACATCGATCAGCCGCCTCCTGCACATCCCTACTGGAGATGTGCCTGCAAGCAAGGTACATGCCCCCGACCAGAATTGAACCCGGGACCTTTCAGTCCGCAGGCTGACGCTCTATCCACTGAGACAAACCGGTTTCGGCCAATCAATGATCTCTTGATGCATGGTATGATGCTCAACCAACTGAACCACACAAGCCAGGGCTGGCCATTGGAAATTTTAAGCAGGTCATGGCATGTGGCATGATATGATATACATTTTAGAAGGGTTGTTCTTGATGCTGTGTGTAAATTTAATTGTAAGGTGGTAAAAAAAGGTATCTAGGATGAGATTAGGCATATATGAATTGCCCGGGCTAGAGAGGACCAAGGAGAAATGGACTCAACTAGTCTACCCTAGAGATGACAGATCAGAATCTAGTGTCGTCCAGTCAGAGGTGGTTGGTTTGGACTAGGGTGATAATTACCAACGTGGAGAGAAGTGACTCCACTTTAGTGGAAGTTTCACAAAGGAAGTGATATGGAGCAATGTGAGCTGAAATTCAAATGATGGGCGGCATTATGACAAGGGGAGAGTCATTCTTTGATTTACTGAGGGCCTACCACAGGCTGCCCTGGTCTAAGTGTTGTGGGCATAGCAGTGCAGAAGCTCTTGCTGACAATAAGGAGAAAACTTGCCGAGTAATATTTTAAGTAAAGATTCAAAAGTAGTGAGGTTAATAAAGAACCTTGTGAACTGATGAACAAAAGGATAGATACAAAGGCAGTAAAGCATCAAACAGACTGAAATTATAGCAGAAGATTAAGGAGAGG